>JBBPRS010000189.1:0-41898 GCA_038093155.1 Boletus huronensis | reverse complement strand
TAAACCATGATCCTTCTGGAACTTTCAACATAAGTGCACTGGCATGTCACATGACTATTCTTGCCCATGGTAATGATTCCATGCTGGTCCATGAGCTGGTTGAGGAAAGTTTATGGTATGTGAGTCATTCTTCAATAAGACTTAATGTAACTCTTGGATATTGTTGATAGGGAGATGGGACTATATGTTGGGATATGTGTAATATAGGTAACTTCAGCATTTGGTACAGTGGCTAATTTGTAAACTTCAGGTAACAACTGAATGTCTTGTTCATGCATTTTTCATTAGTCGCATCTACCTCTGTGAGTAGCAGAACTTGTTCACCCCAGATATAGGGATTGATGATACCTCTAGTGGGAATTAATCTGGTTCATGTATGGCTTTCAATGGTGCTTGTATGTATAAATCAATGAATATTTAGTAAATTATGCTAACCTACTTCAGTGCATTATTTTAATCCTTGAGGCAGGTAAAGGCCATATACTGTTCAGTTTGGAAGTTATATTAATTCCAAAATAGCCTTTGGACTCATCTCTGTGCTACATCTGTAAGTGGTTCATTGCAAAATGAATAGGTTGGACAATTTATTTCTATGTATCATTTCTCAGCATTATCCCTAGTTTTGCAGGATCTGAACATGTGGTCTTACTTGCGAGTGCTATCTTTGCTAGCAATTGGCTATATTCATCAGATTCTATAGTGGCCAATGCCTGTTTGGCTGGGGCTCTCAATTCTAGCAGACCTTTCAATTGCTGGATTAATATGTTATATTTTGCACAAAGGTAGTCCTTATATATCCATGAGGTTAGTGGTGCCAGATTGGGTCATGGTTTGAAAATGAAGCTGACTTATTGATGTGTAGATTGAATCTGTTGATTAAAAGGCTTACAAAGTTTTGCATCCAAACTGGGCTGATAACAAGGCAGGTAGTTTTGCTGTCAAGGTAACATTATTGCTGATAGATATTGATGTCAGTCTAGCTGCTGGGATTACAGCAACCCTTGTAAGCATTTGCTTCAAATCCTGCAAGATTGATTGACCAAAAAAAAACTCAAGTGGACAATGGCTCAGCTTGATCCAGGACATCTGTTTATGACTTTTCCTATGGGTGGCAGTGAGTACACTATTTTTCATTGAAACTGCACTTTTGTTACTCAAGTGGCTCTTCAAATAGTTTATGCAACATGCTTCATGGCCAAGTTAGTCACTTGCTACCATCCTTTTTGAGAAATCTGACATTTATCATATAAAGCTTAATTTCCAGAGAATCCTATTTTAATCATATACAAACAGATGAAGATGGTGAATGCTTTGGAATGGCAGCAAGAAGTATCATTTTTGCTACCCCTGAGGGTTTTGAAAAGGTATGTGTTCCAATATGGTGCATTTTTTAAGGCATAGTTGTTAACTTGTTAGAATGAAAACCCTGCTTCTGAAGTGAATTGATGAATATCAGATATATCATATTGTTTCATGCAGTCTACATCTGAATATATGAGAAGTATTTATCTAGGTCTGCATATCATATAGTTGTGAAAATAAGGCCTAGAGGTACTCATATAAAATGAGGATATTTGATTAATAACTATCTGTTGGAGCTAGAATCTAATCTTAAGAAGTACTTGGACATAACTCCAAGCTTTTGATGGAATAGTAAAGACTCTGGAAGACTTGAATGTGTATAAACCAAGAACAGGGCTCAAAGCATGCTGCCCATGCACTATGAAAATGGATGAATGTAATACTGCATAGAAAAAGGATAAATGGGGTGATACAAATAGATGTCATTATCAGTTTTGTGCTCATAGAAAATGTAAAGGGCAATTAAATATCTACAATTGTTACTTTAGCTCAAAGGACTAAGTCCAGATGGTTCACATCATAGCTATTTGACTGGTGTAGAACATATTACTTATGTCTAGGGTAGTGAATCCATATAGGCATACTTTCTTTCCTCCAATGCCAAAGATATTACCATTCCATGAATAGATGTCATGACAGGAAGGAGCAGCTGCCAATGTTCATGGAGAATGGATACTCAACCCGCCTGGTGGATCCCACACACCAAGCTCTTTCTTTATCTCCTGGACATCCTGGTCCCATCTCTCTTCCCAGTAGACTGTCAGAAGACATCTGGCACTTCCACCACACCTGACTCCCCACGGTACAAATTCGTGCCAGAGCCTGTCACGTTGTGCCTCCTTCATCTTGACAGAGGCTCCAAGTGCTAGCGCAGTCATGGGCAACCCTAGATTGGCAAACTCAAATGCTTTGAGGGCGAGTTCTGGTAGAGCAGAGACGCGGAGAGCAAACAGAGCATGATAGAAATCGTGAGTTTCGCGATATCGCTGCATGACGTAGGCAAGTTCGGGGTCGTTGATATAGCGAACCTACTGGGAATATGAGAAGGTATACAGTAACGATACCTAAAAAAAAGAGAAAACGAACCGGCTCTCGAGAATCCGGGGTGACTTTGCATACTTCAAGCCATCTTGTGTATTCTCTTCCAAATGTCCCGTCTGGAAGTACCTTCAGCTTTTGTAAGTCCAGCGTCTTTGAGCTAATGCGCGGGCGGTCTTTGAGGATCCTACGTCCTTCTGGAGAATCAAGTATTGTATCACGCAACCTTGTCAATGTGGAACCTGCGGTAGTTTCGCCAAGGGCGGCCACCATGTCTAGAGCGTATCAACGATGGCGAAAATATTCCAATCGATTATTGGGAGGCTTACCGCCGCGCCTTGGGTCCATAAATGCCATGAGGGCGGAGCCTACGGTAAGGAACGCATTCTCAAAGGCGTTGAGGGGAACGTGACCTGGATAGGCGGGGGAACGATGCAGCAGTGAGCTGAATGTGCGGGACGCGGGTATGAGGGTCTGATGATTGCGGACAACATTGCCAGCGAGACGAATGCAGGCCCTCGCGCTGACCGAGCCAGTCATGGTTCAGTAAAAGAGCATTAATGTGTGAACGTTTGAACGTTCAAGACCCTAACCCTATCCTAGGGTGTGGCATACCCTTTCTTGAACTGTGACCACGACGACCACGACGACGGCCCTCCGATGCTCTCAGACGCCAGCGAAGATCGATTTGTTTAGAACGGGCATCACAAGAATGTGTTAAGCGCGCACATCATATTGTGCGCATGCCGAAGCAGGATGGTTACTTTGCATTGCCTCTCAGCCACGAGGATTCTCAGTGTGGAACTTCGACAACCAAGTGTGGACATTCATTAATGTTCCACAATAATGTCAAAGCGTCAGTTGTTGTCCTCCCCATTTAAACCCGGTCCCGCCGTCTGACCCGCCATCGCGACCACTGATAGTGGGTACTGTCCATCTCCTCAGCCACTATGCAATCTGAGCACCCCAGCGCCGTACCTCGCAACCTCCGCATCGCTACTGAAAACCACACTGATCTACGCGCTGGTCGTCGTATGGAGCCCGATACTCGCCGTTTCGCCGGTATATTCCCCCTGGAAGTTCCAGAAGCCGTCTCCGCTGACTGCCGTGATGCCACACACGAAGAACACGACAGCGATTCCAATAATTCAGACCCCTCGCGATGGGAATTCATCTCTATGCTCGATGAGAACACCTCTACTACTCAAGTTGTATCAGTAACAAGCATGAACGAAAGTTCCGCCCTCAGCGCAGCGCAACAGATCATTGCTTGTTATCGTGCAATTCATGGTAGCGACCACGCGCCCGAATCTGCTGCGACGGAAATTAAGGAGAAGGGGCTTCCTCAAGTTCCTGACGACCAGCGCTCAATGTACACACTTGCTGCATCAGCGGACACCCAGTCCACTATGGATATGATGTGGAGACCGAAACCCAAAGTCCACATGCGTCGCACCGATCAACGAGCGCTCATCCAAGCTGTGCGTTGCCCTCTCATTCACATCAGTTATTGGCACAGTATACTGATGCAACAACTACAGCAAAGTCAAGCGATTGCGATGATGCATAACGCCGGTTTGAAGCCTACAAATAAGATCCAATGTCGCCGTCGGGGATGTGCAGATATTCTGCCCGGCGTCGAAGCCCTCAAATACCATCTCCACATCCATAATATCGCAGACACGGCTGCCAGGTGCAACGATACCTCTGGTTCCGCTGCGCGCGAACCTTCACTAGTTGAGTGCAGTACATCTAATTCAAAAACTTCGAAGAGAAGTCACACCCGTTCAAAATCCTCTCTCGGGACGCAGCACAGCTGTTCGACGACCTACCCCCCTCAAAGAAAGCTTTCAGCTTGCCACCTCCTCCCTTCGCTTTTCTCCCTACGCGAGAGCACCCCGGAAGTTCAACGTGTTCCTAGCCTCACAACTGTTGCTACGGCCCTTGTCTCTGATCCTAGTTCAAGCAAGTCGGCCAATCCTCTATCACTGTGTAAGAACGTCAAGACACCTTCCACGCGCACCTCGATACCTTCCCGTGGTCGAAGAACCAGGGAGGAGAGCAGGACTATCTCTGTAGGCGCTGAATGCAGCCCTAGCATTGTTATGTTGCTTTCTCCGCCTTCTTCACCAGGTATGCAGGGCCGTCTTGTGCTTACTCCGCACACAAACTCGCCTATGCCACCTGAGCCCAATCCTGTCATGGATGGCGAGAATGGCGATCACCTCCCAAACGAGAACGCACATCCGGTTTCTGAAAAGCTCACGGGGACGCGGAGCCCCAAAAGAGCGCTTAGTCCAACGCGGGCTATGAGCCCTATTCGAAGTAAGGATATATTCTGATCCAGTTGAGTTACACATTGTTGACGATATATTGCTGTAGATGGTATTAGACGTGTTTTATCTCTTGGATATTCTGTTGATTTCACTGATAAGTGAATTGTAGAGGGACTCTCCGTTTATTGTGCTGGCACTATGCATTTACATATCGCATCGTTTCTTTCTGTGCAGGTTTTCCCTCATCATCGAATCACATGTGTCACTTCACCACGTTATACTAATCTACGTCTTCCCATTCACCCACACCTCGTTACTCAGCAACACACAGCCCGATAACATATGCAGTTAATATTGTTGTATCATTCTCTCACCTGTTTATATTTTAACACGTTAATTCGTCTTTGACATCATCATAGATCACCCTGCATTGATTTTACACAAGTTCCGTTGATATTTGGATCCGGCGTGGCCAAACCTTGGTTGCCTGATAAGTAACGGAAATAAGATGGTGCTAAGATATGAGTCATAATTAACGAATCCATATCCATATCTCGAGCCCTACTAAATCAGTATCGTGGGGGAGATCAAACTGTTCCGCCCGCCTTGGCCGCGCAGGTTCTTGAACAGTAGGGATGCTTCCCAAAGCGGGGCTTCGAGCGACAAAACTGCCGAGGAAAACGCAAAATGCGTGATCTCAGTATGATGAAGGAAGAAGTGCGAGTTAAAGTACGCACGCTGCACATCTTAGTCGCTTCCGTGGCGCAAGTCCGCCCACAGTAAGGGTGGGTTTGATACTTGGGTCTCACTTGGCAGAACTGTATTAACCCATCGATCAGGTGGCGTGTTGCTTGGGGCAGGTACTCGATCATACCTCACAAAGTCCACCGCCCTGAGGTAGAACTGTCTGTGGGTTGGTGGATCCGTTCCCAGATGCCAGAATGGACGCAACAGAAAATCGCTGGGCACCCACATTGGAGATCGGTTGAATAGGAACGAAGGAAGTTAGATCTTGAACTGATAAACGGGTTGTGTCTCGTCGGGCAGTAGGAATGTGGGACGGGTTATCCTGTTCTTGACGTAGCTCCTCTCGAAGCCTCACGAGGGCTTTTCCAAGCTCATTGCGGCCAGAGTGATCAGCGCCGATTCCCCAGAAATAGTCGCGTGGGGAATCCTAACGCAAATTGAATCCCAAGGCGGAACGAAACGATGGGACTCTTCTCACCTCAACGAGGTCAGCGTCACCCGTTCCTAAAAGTAACGCTTTGAGGTCAGGATGTTGAGTAAATTTGAGGCGAAGGGCAACTTCCATCTAGGTTTGCACGACGAAAGTTGGTTTTCTCAGAAAGTACGCACTATAAAGAATTGACGGGTACCTTCTCTATGTTGACTTGCCTCCAATCCGAGCGCACCCATTTCTGGTACCGATGTGCTTCATCGAAAGCTAACATCGGTCTCTCACCACAACTCCGAATCCGCTCCGCGATCTCGGGATGGTCGTCCAGGAACTAAACGAATGGCCGCCGAGACCAGAGTGCAAGGACCAGCGTCAACACCTATAAGCGAGAAGTTGACAACACGTACCTTGAGTGCTTGAAATAGGTGTTCGCTTGTCGGATACTTTTTCCCCTTGTATATGACCTCATGAGACGAAAAGTTGGTGAATTCATAGAATGGGTCGTTCTTGTCGTAAAATTGGATCGGCGGCGTCTTTGATGTTCGAAATGGAGCTATGGATGCACCGATGGGAGCAACAGGAGCTGTAAGGGGAGGATAGTCCTCTGTGCCATCATTGTTGGAAGCACTGGGTGATGGCGGTTTCAAGTAGGAGTTGCTGAATGATCAATTAGGTGGAAAATGTCCGAGACAACCCATCATACCTTGGAATATAGTACTGCGTAACGGGCCTCTGTTTTTGTCTGCCAGAGGCAGACTGAGGTGTAGTCGGGGATCCTCCGAGTCCAAAGAGTTTCATGATCCGACGGGTGTCTAGCATTCCGAACGTGACCACGAAGATTGCAGCGAGTAGGTAGAGAATTTTGAAGATATGCGAGGGGATGATCGAGTCAGTGCAAGTTCAAGCGATAGCTTCCTTCACAGCTCACGAGAAGGGAGTCCCTTATAAAGCTCCTCCGAGAAGGCGATGTAGTTGACACCCTAAATATCTCGGAATGATGGGTTCGCCACGAGGGGGGGCCGGATAAGCTAGAAGAAGCCAGACCTCTCAGAATGACCAGCTCCTTTGTTTTACCACGGGCGCGCATTTGACAAGCCATTCAGCTGCAACGTGTCACTGTCTGCAACGTGTTTTGCGAGGCTGCGCCTTACTCCATCTTACTCACTTGCCTTTTCTGGACGGCCTAGACGCTACCATCCATCAACGTTTTAACGGCGTGGATGCTGCATGGTATGCACAGGACTCGCTTCGTCTACGTGCTGCGGAAGGCCCGCTCAGAGAATTCAATTGCAAAATGGAGGCACACGTCGCGTCAATTGTGCTGGTTTTTCAGTGGAATATCACGAGAACCGCGGATAACGTTGGCTAATTGTCCACGTTACTAGTGGCAGCAACATGTACGACATGAATCGGTTCAGTCTCATTGTCTGTGCCGATGGGGTGCAGTGGAGGTGAGGTGCGCCATGGACAACATATAATTTCTCAGCTCTGCTTTTCCGCTCCTTCTATCCAAAAAATCGCAGTGTCAGTTCAATCTGATCATGGTTTCTCCCCGCAAAGAAGAATGGGTAAAGCTAGTGCCTCCCGACGAGTTTTCTATAGATAACCCCGTGAATACCTCCAATGGTCGACGAAATCGGCTGGTCCGACTTGATAGAGATAGCTCTAGCTTTGCTGAAGGTGCGTGATCATCCTCGCTTTCAGCCAGTGTTAAAGAAGGTCGATGTATGTTACCAATATAGTAGAGCAGCTGTTCGTCAAAGGGTGGCACCATCGTAAAAAAGCGAGACCCGACGTCCAATATATCTTCAAGATTCTCTGGCCAGAAACAGCCCTTGAACCGTATCTGGACCATAGGTATATATTTACCCCTCCTTCCCATCGGTGTACCCCTATGCCTAATATATTGCAGGGACCAAGTCCAGACCACTCTCAAAGCCAAGGACAAGCGAGGAAACGAGAAACTCCTTTTCCACGGTACCAACCGCGCGTGTCTATTAGGGGAATCTTCAGCTAGTGTGCTGCTCTGCGGTCTCAAAGAATGCTATCTGTGCTCCATTTTGCGCAGCTCGTTTGATGTGAGCAAATGTGGTAAGTCTATTTATTCGTTCCCCTTTACCCGTTCTCATCTACTTGTCAGGTTCGAAGAATTCGTTCAAACGGTATGTGAAATTACGTTTTGAGAAAGTCTATTCTGATATTGGTTCAGATTCGGACACGGGATCTATACCACATCCTGCTCCTCCAGTACGCCCTCTAGGTTTATTGCTAACACGAACCATGGTTTCTTATAAATAACAGAGGCAGATGATTATATCTCCAATCTCTCCGAAAGTGCCTCTCTGCGGGTAATGGTTCTTAGCCGCGTAGTTGTAGGAAGGCCCTACAAGAGATATCGAAATGCTCCCGACCTAATTGCGCCACCACCTGGATACGACTCGGTATGGGGATGGTACCCTGCACGACTATTTATCTGACCTTTCCTTTTTCATAGATCGCTGGAGAAATTGGATGGGACTTGAATTATGAAGGTTCGTCGAACCATGCATGCAGTCTTCTGGCAGGATCGAGAATGATGATCAATAGAAACGGTCACCTACGAGAATGACACCGTGCGTCCAGCGTATCTGGTTGTGTGTGGGGACAAGCCGAAACGTGTACCAAATCTGAAGGCATTTGTGCAGACGGTATTTAAGACACCTCTCGCGTCGTGATTGCTGAACAGCGCTCGACGTCGCGGCAAGCCAACTGCCAACAGTGCATGGCTTATTACTGTCGCAACGGCTGCATGAGTATTTATACGGATATTTATCTATATATTGATACCCGCATACTTTGTATGATAGCCATATCCACGATTGTACTATGACGCTTGTATTTTAGTGTATTATTCCCGTTGGCATCTAATCTTGAATTGCTGGTCGTAAGTTAGGTTGATCCGGAATTCCGAATATACCGGTATACCGGTACGCCACAGTGGCTGTGATACAGCCAGGTCTAAGCCAAGTTCGTCACGAACATCCATTCTAATTAGACCTTGAACGCAAACCAGATTGTGAGTGACCAACCCTCTGAATTTGCCCAGTAGCGCCAATTGTCGGTACTAGTACCGCCCCCGCTGCACCGCGTCCAGCCAGTAGCACAGACATGGACATGCTGTGCCGTCCATCACCACGTCGCCGTCGAGTCCATTACTGCATACCTCGTGTGGTCAAGAATGTAGCTGATCAAATCTCCGGATCAAAGCGTACTGGGTAGTTGCACGTGTTCAATGTTGCCATGTACAGGGTGCGGTTACCTTGTGCCGAGGTGGAAGTGAGCGTTACCTCGGCAAGTACAGACATGGACAGTGGACACCGTATGGCCACACCGCGAACAATGCCGGTAAAACAAACGAGAAAACTCTTCAGCCACGAAGTTTACTCAACCCTCGCGGAGAACACGCCCTATTCGCGTTGCCCGGGGACTTAGCACAGTGTGCTACGTGCTTGCCCTATGGCTATAAAGCACCCTTTCTGCCCGACGTATCATTAACCATCCTTCTTGTCTTATCCGCACACTCGAGCTGCTCCTGGCGAGCGATCGTTGACTATTCGCACCCATATCTCCGTCATACACTATATTCTTTCAGACGAAGCAGGCACCACCTAATTCGATATGAGTGCTGCACTTCCACCCATGCACGCTGCACTCTCTGTGCTTGGCACGATGGCTGGTCAATACCTCGCCTCGCAAAGTGCTCAGGCACAATCGGCGCAGGCTCAACCCCCGCAAACACAGCCAGTGTTTAACGCCCCGTCCACTCGACAGACCACGACGAACGCAGTCAGTCTTTGTGATGTATGCCACTTTCCTGACACGTGTGGCGCCCCCCATTCATTGTAATACCCTTTGCAGGTTTGCCACGCGAAACCCAAATACTTTGATGGGACGAAGACCCACTCTTACTGCAGCAAGACGTGTGCTGCCAAGATTCAGAACAAGACTGCATCAGGCAACAAGCCTTCTGCGAGGGGAAAGAGCGCCAAGGCTACCCCTCGTGCCAAAGCCAACATGTGTGACGTATGTTGCCTTTTTGTTGTCACAGTCTCCATGAACCCTAATGGTGGTGTAATACTGTACAGTATTGTCACAAGCAGCCCAAGTATAACGATGGGAAGACGACTCATTCTTTTTGTGGCAAAACTTGCGCACAGCAAGCAAAGGCTGCTGGAGCTGCAGGAGGAGCACTCGCGGCACCCTCCAAGTCTGTATTCACACAGTCCAATCTAGTCAATGCAATGCTTACGGCTCTGCGCTCCAGACCACTGAAGAACGGCTGTCTGCTCTGCGGGAAAGCCGTCAGGAAGGGCCACTTTTGCAGTCAGGCGTGTGCTTCGAAGGCGGAAAAGAATGCGCCACTACTGCTTGAAGCCCCCAATGGGCATGACACTTTCCAGAGCGGTATGCTATCGTAGCTTGGCCGTTGCCCCAGAGGTCTGATAGTGTGTAGTTGCCGACCAATTCAAGGCCTCGTGGCGGCACCAGACGCCTTGTCCAACTGTGCGCCGAGTATACAAAGTCATTGGACACCCCACTTCCATCACGAAATATGAAGCATATCGGTGAGTGACGACTCTGCCGTCCACATACGCACCTCTCGTCTTACTCAGAACTACCGACAGGGCGTCTGTCGAGAGTCGAGGCAAATTTGCAGCTGCCGGACGGTCTCCTGGAAACGAAAACCGTCGTTGGCACGGAACGACGAGGGAATGTCTGTTGGGGGACAACGGAAATACCACCCTCTGCTCGTCAACATCGTGCTCTCTCTGTGGTATCATCCGCACATCGTACAGTTTGAATCTCTTTGGCAAGAAGACTGGTTGGGGCAGGCAAGTGACTGATTTTCCTGCGATCAACAGCGTGATAACTGTCAAGGATGGCAGGTTCGGTGCGGGCATCTACACGTCCTCGACCTCTTCGAAATCCAACGACTACTCGAACAATGTCAAGCCTTCGAGGCAGAAGGCGATACTTCTCAACAAAGTTGTTGTTGGGAAAGGATACAAGATGACGCAGGACAACACAAAGCTGACTGCACCTCCACCAGGCTATGATTCGGTGTGTCCTCAGTGTTTTTCGTTGTCCGTCGGGTTGTTAACTGGTGGACGATTCAGGTTCTCGCTGAAGTTGCCCTTGGGGGTTCCCTGAACTACGACGAGCTGGTCTGCTATGCAGAGAATGCAATCAGACCATCGTATCTTCTCGTTTACGATGTATGAGGGCGGTCTCACAGGGTCGATATCGTCATTCCTCCTAATTTATACTTGTACCTTCCACTATATTTTGGCACATGACTTATCTATGGCTCTAGTTCAACATGTTCCCGTGCGGCATGAGACTTAGTAGACTTCAAGTTCACATTGGGTGGCAAGGCGACAAGGCCATGTAATCCTTGGTCTCATTTTCATGGACGATGGCATGAGTGGAAAATGTATGACAATCTGAGTGGGGGAGCATGCAGGTACTATGCAGTATGGTCGGTGGTCGTCTAAGGAATAGGATCAAGCTGAAGTCGTAATGTAGTTTGTAGATGGTCACTCGAGGAGTCCGTGAGGATGGATATAAAATTAGGCAGTCTAGAATTGGAGCGGCATTAGTTGACATGGAAAAGGAAATCCCGGAAAGCTCAGCGTACCGCTTCCTTGAGCCAGGTGATGAGGTCATTGCGATCCTTTTCCTTCTTGAGACCCGCGAAGGCCATCTTGGTACCGGGAATGTACTCAAGGATGGAAATGTCGACGACTAGTCGGAACACAGGAAGAAAAACGACATACCTTTTTAGGGTTCTCGAGATACTCGAACAGTGTGGATTCGTCCCATGTAACACCCTTGTTTACATTGGCAGAAGTGTACTGGTAACCTGGGACTTTTCCGGTCTGACGACCGAAGAGCCTGAGTCAGGGATTAGCAAACAGCCTCCGAGCTGATGTCGAGTCGTGCTTACCCGTGTAGGTTGGGTCCAACTGCATTGGGCTCGCCAGCACCGACGTTGTGGCACTGCTTACAACGCGTCTTGAAGAGGGAAGCACCCTTGTTGGCGTCACCTGCGACAGAGCTGTCAAACGCGAGTTTGATGGACAGGGATTGAACAGACCAGGAGCGAAAGGCATTGCGATGGTGTCGATGAGCCTGGAGTTGTGACGTGGACCCTTGAAAGATTCAAAGAAGTCGATGGTTTGTGCTCAACAATTTTTTCCGCCTCAAATATGCATTTCGGGTCCCGATCGTGCCGGTTTGTTCCGTGAGGCAATCCCGCTCCGACCAATCGGAGTGTTCCCGATTTTGCCGTCCGGAATCAGGTTCAAGCGGAAGTCATGTCGGGCCGAGCGTCTGCTTGGAAATCTCCGCTCACTTATAATCTTTCGGAATTTCGGGATTAAAATTAAAATATAAAAATAGATTGCCTACAAACTTATTCAAGTTAGTGTGACGCTGAATTCAGCAATCCGCGGAGACTCTACTAGAAAATTCGATATTGTGCTAAATTTACACACAACTTGTTTTTCGTAGTCCGATGATGATATGCCGGACGCACGGCAGGGTGGCCGAAGGACGCCGTAGACTCCGACCACGCACAGGGGCTGATTCCACCAAAGTTGTGTTCGCTGCGCCCCACCGACACGCACGGCTTCTAATCAAAGGCCGTCTGGATGGAGATGATGTCTTGCTCGTGATCGCAACTGGGAGTGAGAAGAGGGACATCCATTTTGTGCACTTGATTAGGCACCTCGCCACTCACCCGCACATGATGAGAAGACTGTGATCTCGAAATATAGCCCTCGCCAGACTAGATAGGGAAAAACTGTGTTGAGAACTACTAGTCGCTTCCTATGTCCACAACAAATATAACTTTTTTTCTTCGTTCCCAAGGTCCCTTCGTGGTCAAAGCGTTCACCGTCGCTTGCCTGATTGCATCACGCTCCAGCCCAACATATAGAACTGGCATGGATGCATTCATGCAACGGGACCTGCTTACCATGCTGCCCCAAATACTGGTTCCAAGGCGGTCATTGTCCTAGCGCCAATCGTCTATCTGGTGCTCTCCAATAGGCAGAAGCTATCTGGTAAGTCACGACGAAATCTCCGCGCTCTGTTTTAAAGGAACGACGACGTGCCCGGGCTCCAGGAGTTGAATGACACCTTGCTTTTCGCGCCAGGGTCCCTTTGAACCGCCCTATTGATCCATCTAACATCTGGTTTTCTCAGGACAACAAGAGTCGGCGGGAAAAGGTGCAGCAGCGGTTCGTCAACGATGGATTGCTCGACGTTCGACACGTCGAACCTTCGAGTGACGAAAATCCTCATCTACCCCATCAAGGTATCCCTCGATCGTCACGATCTTCCCTTGTCTGATTGACTCTGCCCTAGAGTTGCAAAGGCACGTCAGTTCAGGAGGCAAGATACACGTTGGAGGCCCTCGAGGTGCGTCTCGAAAACAGCCAACCCCAAAACATGTTTACTTACCAACACATGTCAGAATGATCGAAAGTGGTGTATCATCAAGGCAGACAATCATGTTACCGTGACAGCTCAGAAAGTGGGCAAGGTACGTTCTCGTCGATAGACGGTCCCTGCCTTTTTGACCTCAGCCTCGTGGTGGCTTAGTTGGTGTTAATTCACCCCCATGTCATCACAGACCCTTCAGCTTCTGAAGGCTGTCGTCTTGAAGTTACTTTTCCAGAGGGTTCGGGCTGTGAAACATTCTCTGTTCCTCTTAATCCGGGCGAAGACACGTTGCGCAAGTGGAAAAGGTGAGGTATCTTAACTAATGATATATTTTGTTCTCCAGTCCCGCTGAGCGCGTTGATATTAGTGTCGATGTTGAGCCCTGGGATCAAAGGGATATCCAAGGGTACATCTGTGAAACCACCGGAGGTCGATCACCGTCGAGGATTTTGTCAGACTATATCGGGTACCCTGTTCACTTGGTGGTCAAGGGTCCACGTGTCCGGCATTGCCAGCCCACCCTGAACCAGAAGCTAGATGCCCTTTCATATACCGAGGACTACCCATTTCTATTGGTGTCCGAGGAGAGTGTGAGGGCTATTCAGAAACGGATCAGAGATATGGTGGGTACACTAGGTATAGGTGACAAATGGGCGGAAGAAGAGTTAAAGGTTGAACGGTACGTGAAAACATACCCTGCAATACGTGCCTGGACGAGTGTCTCGACGTTGACGTGTTATATTGTAGATTCCGGCCTAATATAGTTTTCCAAGGGGCTGGAATGCCCTTTGTCGAAGATGTGGTGACTGAACTCAGCATTTGCTCTGACAAGGAAGCCATCGACGGAAGGGCGGGAATAATCCATCTTGTGTCCAAATGCGCTCGGTGTCTGGTGCGATTTTTTTTTGTGTCCGGAATAGATCTAGGTGTTCTGACGAGTGTCCCTTGGTCACACAGCTGCCAAATGTCGACCCGGCTACTGGTGTTCGTGATAATGCAGTCCCGTACAAGGTTATCATGAAGTTTCGGAGAGGGTTGAACCCGGAACAGGCGAGTGCACCGTGCGTGGGGTGCTATGGGGTTCCTACGGGGGATGGCGTGTTGAAAGTGGGCGACTGGGTGCACGTGCGGAAGATGGGGGTTGTTTGAGTTTAGATGGGCAGTCCAGAGACGATCCCGACAAGACGAGCCAGTTGGTGAGAGGTCGGCGGGTCTTGAGTACGGTGACGAGTTGTCATAATCTACCAAAAGTAGAAAAAGATAAGATGATCTTCTTAAGCTTGAACTCTTGAACTCGAACTTGCAAGATCATGTCTTCGTGCGGCAATCCGTCCGCTGACCATGATGAACTCATGCCTCGTAAGTCGGCAAATAATTCCTTACCAACCTTCATCAAACACTCTTCCCAGGGCGTCTCAGGTTCAACAAAGGGAGAGATTGTATCAAATGCAAGGTGAATCCAGGAAAAGCCGTGATACGACATGCAGTGTACTGCAAGTAGGCTCTTCTCTTTGCATTGACCTGTTCCTCCGATTGCTAAGGTGTCCTTTGCTGATCTCCAGGGAGTGCTTCACTCCTCTGGTGACCTTGAAGTTTCGAAGGTCTCTGGAGCCATGCGTAAATGCCAATACTGGGACATCCAAACGACCAAAACTTAAAGCCTCAGGATCTTTGGTACTCGGGTTCTCCGGTGGCCTCGGTTCATCCATTCTCCTCGACATGGTCCATAGAACATATTTCGCCAATGAGTCCTCCATGGATGCCGAGCCTCGAGGAGGTACTAATCATCCACGGAATGCGAACGTGTGGACATCATGTACGGTATGCTATGTGGAAGTATGCAATGCGTTCCCTGGGGTACGAAAGCTCGCCATTCCTACGTTGCAATGACTATAATTAAAATCACAGACGCGTGATAGAACGAAAGAGATCATGAAAGCTCTTGCGCCCTATCCAAAGTTTGACTTCATCCCGCTTCGCCTTGAACACGCCTTCGATGATTCATGGTGGCGTACAATCACCATGATGGATCAAGATCGGCCACAACTTACAATTGAACTAGGAAAGGATGGGTTGTATACCGAAGGTAATTTCAAAGACACCTTCTCTGGAGTATGTAATGATGATTGTTTCCCATAGCGTTACGCCACGCCCCATCCCGTGATATCGCTCCCGTTGATGCATTGCGCACATACCTTGAATCATTACCCACACAGACAGCCATCTCGAGTGCCATCAGAGTCCTCGTACGTCTCTTGCTGTTGTACACGGCGCGGTCACGTCGAGCATCACACTTATTGCTCGGAACATCATTGACCACGCTATCTATTTCCTTGATCTCTTGCATCTCACAGGGGGGTGGTCATTCGATACGTGAAGAGCTTCAGGAAGAATGGCATTCTGGTATACCGACAACAAACGAGAATACAGATGCTATACGTGTAGTCCGGCCACTCAGGGATGTGACTATGAAAGAATGCTCAATGTTTGCATGGTGGAATTCAATCCATGTTGTTGGTAGAGATAGGCAAACACGTGCTATCGCAGGTATTCCCGGTTTGACAAAAGGTATTGACTGTTTGCTGGAATTCCAAGCTTTCCTGACCTAGCTTCCTCGCAGATTTTATCGTAGGTTTGGAAAAAGATTATCCGTCGACTGTTTCCACAATCGTTCGTACTTGCGCCAAACTGGAGCCCAAAAGTGCTTCTATAGGCTTATGCATATTCTGTCAGCGGTTAGTGTCCCACTCTCAATGAAGGAAATAGGCGGCTGAAAGTACACAGACCTATCCAAGAGGGGATTGATGATTGGAAAAGCCGGATCTCGATACGATCGTACTCCGATACGAAACTCGGCCCGGACCTCGTTTATTTGCCAACGCCAGCCCCGTCGAACAGCACCGATGTTTTAACCACATCTAATCAATACCCTTCAATTTCGCCGCACCTGTGCTACTCTTGTCGGACCACGCTTACTAGCAGAGGTAGCCGGGCCTCCAAGCCCACCCCATCAAGCGTTAGTATTCTCAACGGTCAATCACCACTGTCTGCTCCTTTACCTTTGTGGGTCTCTGCGAGCAGTGCACAGCTTCGTGCGCAAGACAAACAGCTAATAGTACCGGGGAACGGCGAGCTTTGGGTTAGGAAACCACAAGACGAGGCGAATCAGCGAAGCAAGATTGCTGGCTTTTTGCTAGACGCTTAAGAAAATAGAGTAACAGATATGTATATAACAATAAACCCGGCCTCGACGTGCTGTATAGCTTTGAATACCTTCAGAAGTGCCAAGCTTGCGCCGTTGCTTCGACCACCCAGCTCCCCGTTAAAACCATCCAATTATGATCATACACATTAGCGGTTTGCTGTAGCGCCAAGCTGTAGCCGACGACTACAAATACTACTCATACGCACCTCTGTGTTTCGCACCGCAACGGCTGCCAGGCTTCTTTGACTAATTCCTTCCACCGTTAAACCTGACGAGCTTCACGATGTTCGGAGAAGAGTTCTCAGAACTGTCCGACGCCCAGGAGCATCGCAATGACTTGACCCAGTCGTTCCTGGCAAGGAAGAACATCCTGCTGAAATCGCACGGAAGACCTCCATGGTGATATTTTGGAGCTTGCTGCTTCTTCAAGCAGTCTCTAATTGGCGCCCCTCGTAAGGTACGGCGAAGACGGCCTTCCTGCCTGCGACGCGTTCGTCATTGGGATAGCAGGTAGGCACCGGATCTATCACAACTCATCTTGTTAAAGGTCACACGGCTCTCTGCTGTAGGAGGTTCGGCGAGTGGGAAGGTGAGCTTTGCTCTCCATAGTGAACACGACGGTAACTTCCTCAAGCCAGACTCATGTAGCTAGACAAATCGTGAAGTCACTGGGATCGGTGCCAACCATTGTGATTCTGTCTCAAGTACGCATCATCTACTGGATGACATGACTTGTTTGATCATACGTTCATCGTCCAACAGGATAGTTTCTACAAATATCATACCGAGGAAGAGGTCGCCCTTGCTCATGCAAATCGGGTCGACTTTGACCATCCTGACGCTCTCGACATGCCCATGTTCGCAGCGGTACGTAGTTTGGAGAGCCCCGCGCGGGGAGGTATACATGGTTGATCATTCCTCATAGTGTCTCTCAGACTTGAAGGCGTGCAGACAGACTAATATACCAGTATATTCTTTTGCGGAACATCAGCGACTAGACGAGACGAAATACCTATATGGTGCTGCTGTAGTAATTGGTATGATGTGTTCGCTTCATGCCTCTATGTGGACCTAACTGTTGCTTAAGCGGAGGGTATCATGGCCTTGCACGATCCAAGCTTGCGTGCTTTGTATGACCTCAAGGTGAAATTTATGCGCTGGTATCCAAGTCGCTCCTTGACGTTGTCTAGGTATTCGTTCAATGTGATTCCGATCTGATGCTTGCACGACGCATTCAACGAGACGTCAGCGAACGTGGTAGGAATGTGGAGGGGGTAGTCGAACAGTTTGTTTCTCATGGCCTATTGTTTTGATGAGTATTTACCTGGATTGCAGATACCTTCGTTATGTCAAACCTGCCTATGACAACTTCGTTCTCCCAACATGCCGATACGCGGATATTGTAAACTGCTTTGATCTTATACACAAACTCACTTTTGAATTCTGTTGCCCTAGATCGTCCCTGGTTCCAACAATTCCGTTGCAATCGATCTCATCTCCACCCATGTTAGACGCCAGATGAAAGAACGAGCCCGACATTTTCGGAAGAACATGGCTTCTCCAAGCACTGACAAATGTCTCAAACCTGACGGTAACCACGAGGACTTGAATGTAATCGTTTTGCCACAGACACCCCAACTAAAGGTCAGTCTAACACATGATCGATATATCCAGCGTCGCAGACGTTTCGTCAGGGCATCTATACCATTTTGCGGGACGAGACGACATCCCGGCAGGACTTCATCTTTTTCGTTGATAGACTCGCTACTTTCCTGATCGAAAAGGCTATGGAACTGCTTCCATACAAAGGCAAGGTCGTCATCACGCCAATGGAAGCGGAAGCCTTTGGCAAAGAACTCGATGTCAAGGTACGTTCATTGTGACCGTCCTGGGTCCCCGAAGCTCATTCGACTCGCTAGCATATCTGTGGTGTCTCTATCATCCGATCGTATGTTGCTCGGCTTTTCTCGCAAACCTGACTCACAATAGCTTTTCAGAGGGGGACCACTCGAGAAGGGTCTCCAACGAGTATTGAGTGACGTGGCCATCGGTTCTCTGCTGGTACAGTCGGACGCAAAGACAGGAGAGCCACTACTCTTGCATGTGATGCTTCCCAAGTGTATTCGCCAGCGACAGCTCGCGGTCGATACCTGGGTGTTCCTATTGGATGCACAGGTAACTGTCCTTTGGTCCTATTGGCTTTCTGGTGACTTTAAATTGATGTGACATGAGATTGGCACGGGTGCATCGGCATTCATGGCCATCCGTACTCTCTTGGACCACGGCGTCCATCAGGATCACATCATCTTCGTTACGTTCCTGGTGGCTCGTAACGGAGGTGTATCAGTACTTCACAAGGCTTTCCCGAAAGTAAGGATCATTTGTGGAGCTGTTGACGAAGGTTTGCGGGAAGCCTGGCTTGAACATTACCACGCTGAAGGCGAAGGGCACCATCATGGGGATGCGAGGAAAGTCTGGATCATGGAACCCGGCATGGGCCAGATTGGTACGTCTCGTATCTTGATGGGATCTCTCTTGCGTTCCTGATCGATTCTGATGTTCAGGGGACCGTTATTACTTATCGTAGATCTTACAATCGGACATTACGTAGGACGTTCATTGACTAGATTGGTACTAATCTGATAATGTGAAGTTGTAAAGGAAAGTGACCTTGAAAAGAACGTGTTGGAATATACAATGCGAAGCATGATGACAGGATGAATATAGGATGTATGGATGCAAAGGAGTCCGTTAAGAAGGTGGGTAATAGTGATGTATAATTACGACTCTCAACTGTCTGCTACAACACTGATTGCGCAGACAGCAATCTGACTTGGTTGACCTGATAAAACGGCTCGTCAACACCAAACTACGCCACGTCAATTCGATCAAAAATACCTGGATAATACCAGAATGAAACCGCGATGATCACGTATAGTGCTGTTGTTGATATGAGGTCCATGTTGTTGGTTCGGGACTTTAGAGAAACTCACAAATCAATATTACGCCGTCGAGCCAATTAGACTTGCCGTCTGCGACGACGTAGCTCATTGTTTGTACTAAAGCAACACCTCAGCACTGGTCTACATGCTACAGAAATCACTTGCCTGAGATGTAGAGTACCTGATAAACGTGATAAGCCTGCGACTGATTGTTCTACGAAATAAAACTTACGATGGATTCAAATGGATCAAAAAGTAGTGCCAATGGCTTGTTTAATATCCATCCGAGGGTCACCATGAAACTTTTGTAACATGCCATCAAATCGTGAGCAAACGGATTAGCCACTAATTGACTCACGGAATGATGAGTAGCGTGATTTGCTTGGATCGGAAGAGTCGGTTTAAGCGTCAAACTTGAAAGCTTGGTCACATAGAGTAACTTACTATTGCAGACCCGACGGCAACGCTAACGCTGAGTCCAAGTTGATCCTTCACGGAGACATTCATTGCAGTGACACACTCTGATTCGGGGGGCTATTTGAGGTTTAAAATTCGACCAAGCATAAAGTGCGACTGACCTGGGATGGAACTAACCGCTGGGAGTAAAATTAAGCCGACCCATTGCTTGCTGATCGACATAGCTATCCCGTCCATGCTTTCCACGAGCTCTTCTGCGTTAAATGTAACTAGCTGAAGCCCACTTCAGCCACCTTCATGTCGAATCAGATGCGACTCACAATAGTCACTGTGGTCAACAGAAGTAAAGTGAGAGTCAAACTCAATCTTGGTTCTTTGAACGACTCGACTGAGAGCGTGGACTCTTGACTAGGCGGCGGAAGCATAACTGTGCTTATGGGCTCAGGCAAGTTGTGGTAGGTCTCCTCAGTTACGGTCGAGACCTCGTCCTCGGACAGCCATCGAGATTTCGGAAGAGACGGTCCAGAGTTCCCGGATGAGGGGTCGGTCCCGTGATCCGTCAAGCCTTGCGTTACCAACCGAACAGTGGGGTGCGAATCAGCAATCTTCTCGACATTGACTGGGATGTTCAACGAAGAAGTCGCAAGTGTCGTCTCGGAAGGTGAATGGAGGCCGAATTGTCTGCTCGACGCCCCGAGAAACGTGCCCATCCTCGGCCCCGTAATCGAGGAAGCCCTCCAACGCATAGTATTAGAGTCCGACTGGGATGTCCTCGAAGTCTCCGAACTAAAGATCCGCCTCTCTGAGATGAAACGAGGGTTGATAGGTATTTTGACAGACAGCCTATTGCTCTTTTGCCTCGTATCCTTGTAGAGATGTCGGTGGGACCAAAACTGAAAAAGGAGATAAAAGACATAGACTGTATCATGGACTGAGTGAATGACGTTCATGACTGGCACACTCCACTCACTAAAGAGGAGAACAATGGACACCTATTAAAGAATTGTATGAGATGCTTGCTGCTTGAGCCAAGGCAGATACTCACTCCATGACTCATTTTCAGTATATCTTTCTTCTGTTCCACAGCACTTGACTCCTGGGCACCACTGAGCGCAAAATGGTATGCTGCTGGAAGGAGTAGTGCACCGGCACTAATACTAAGTAGCGAAGAATGAACCTGAGTTGCAGCTGATCTACTGCTTAGTGATGTTTGTAATGATTCCACGTTTTGGCTTACTCTGATGAAATCCTTGTTCTGAGAATCGCAAGCCACCCGCGAAAAAGCACATTCCGAGGATCAACACTAGTATATGAGAGATAAGGAAATCCTTGTCCACGTAGAGGAGTGAAGGCACACACAGAGTTTACTCAACATCGAGCCGATCACTGCCGCTTGCAAGGTGAATAGTGAGTGAGTGAGAAGAGAAGGATCACAAACGTGAAGACTGGACAACACGGAGTTCACATTTTCTCAATGCAGTTATCTGTGAATGCAGGTCAACTCGGCGATTTGATTGGCAACCTTGATATGTCCGATACCAACCGCAATGACCAGCTCGACGCTAGGATGGAGTTGGTTAATCCACAATATCATATGAATCAGGTTACATACGTATTACTCTTAGATTCCGGAGGATAGGGAGTTAGCATAGACTTAAATATCGCATCTTCCACGTACCATGCTTGCGTTAAGAAGCCCAGTCTTTGTTCCACCGAATCTGATAGCTAACTCTCGGGTGCAGAGGTCGTGAAGCTGTTGCAGGTGAATGATATGAAGGACCAGTCTAGTTAAAGGAATACCTTCACAAGTGGGATCATTGAGAGAATACAGACTATAGCCCTTGTTAGCCGGCGTTTACATATTGAAGAATGTCACTCACAAATGAAAACCAGCTTGTGATGTCTTCCCATGACAGAACTGAGAACCCACTGTGCTTCATCAGCTTTACCCGTTCGCTGTCGGCGGGTAGACTTACCGAGACCGGGATAAGTAAAAGCAAGACATTTAGCCCTGTACGAAAGAATACGATTTGTGATGAACCAGAGCAGCGACCATTGAAAGCTCGATTCTCACAAGAGCAGCATAATATGACTTTCCAACCTTCCCACATCCGCATGGCAGCCTTCTTGCTATTGCTCGTGACGGTTGTAGAATCGATTTCCTGCTGGTCAACCGGAAGGTCCGGTAGCGAAGGGTAATTCCATCTGAAGGGCGACTCTTTAAACTCGCCGCGAGGGTGAGGACCGCTATCGGGATGCGGCGGAACCAAGTTGACAGTGGAAGAGCATGATATTGCTGAAAGTCGGAGGTCTGATCGAGTTGGCGAGTCGACCGGACTCGTGTCTTCTGCTGTATCGGGCTGAGTGCGACCAGCGGTCTGCGACGACTCGGAGCCGCCGGAGTTTGGATCATTGTATGCTTGGAGAACGACCAGCGTAGCAGATTCTGGAGAGCCTGGACGGGGTAGGATATCGATTGTTGGCATTGAGACCGGTGGAAGCAAATGCAACCAGTCCGAAATGAAAGAAAAGGGAATAAAGGAGGGCGGGTAGAAAGTAAATAGGGTATGTTGTTAGACAAGTTACCTGTCTCAAGCCTCCGCTTAGAAGATGGAGCGTAACGTTCGTAAACGCATGCCTAATATGGTAGTGTAACATACGAAGCAATATTGTCGATGGAGCCGGCAAAGTTCGGCAGCGACGAATTGTCGAACATGCTGCCAGTGGTATTAACAAGGATCGAGGAAAGGGAGATACATACGATGGTGTGGTTATCTACAAACCACGAGGTATAAACTCACACCGCGGGGGGGTTGATGCAGAGACAAGTCTGAATCGTTTGTGCCGGAGACTCTCGGGCTTGTCACCATGTCACGTGTGACAAAGCACTTTCTGAGTCACGCCTAACCCGGTTTGTACCATCGTCCGTCATGCTCAACACCGCTCTCCGCGCCGCTCGTCCAGTCGTCCTTCGCGCTGCCCGCCCAGCCAATTCCACCCCATTCCGTGCGCTCTCTACCACTGCGACTCGCCGCTCGGGAGCTCCCCCTCCCCAACTCTTCGGGCCAGGTGGAAAGCCTGGCGAAATTCCTACGGATGAACAACAGGCGACCGGTCTCGAGCGCTTCCAGCTCCTGGGTGAAATGGAGGGTTATGATGCATTTGATTTGCAACCCCTCGACTCGAGTCGCGTAGGCACTCTCCAAGATCCTATCAAAGTGTACTCTTTGGTGAGCTCCACCGACCGATTTTCCGTCACATCCATTTATGCATGACGTGTTTCTACAGGACGCTGAGCGCATTGTTGGTTGCACTGGCTCTCCCGCCGAATCGCACGAACTTCATTGGTTAAATCTTCGCCAACACAAAAACCGCCGTTGCCCCGAATGCGGCTCTGGTAAGGATTCATCGTCCTCCGTGTCATTGCGCAGCTAACTCCCCCTTAGTGTATCAACTTGACTACCATGGCCCTGAGCACCATGACGCACACCACTGAAGTAAAAGAGAGGCGTGGGCATCCTTCTTAGAGCCTCCTCCATAGTAGTTTGTAGCACCGTTGAGTACCCACAAGGCGGTTTCTTTGCTACCTCAGTGCGAATGACGCGGGTGACCATTGGTTGGAAGAGTAATTCATGGGGATCAAGACATGTACATGATCCTTGGACACGAAACGTTGAACACCGGATATGATGGCGGATTGCTTCCATTCAGTTTTCCTCAACTGGATGTATTCTCATAGATAAACCCTTCGTTCTGCGGGGTAAATGTATGGCGTTCACACCACTTCCGAACCAACTGCTTTCTTTGTTCAAATCTGAGTCCTCATGCCGAGGTGTAATCTTGCAAAGAAATTTAGGACGAGTCTACGCATTCAGAATGCTTTCGGGAAATGGATACATTGGAAGAGGCCTCCTAAGGGCGTTCACGTGCTCAGCCCTTCGGTCTATGTCACATTTTCGCCTTTCCTGGGACAGGGTTCGAAGCAGAACAGTGCCAGGATATTCACCATCGCATCCCTATGGGGTGCGTCGGCGACAACGTCCGACATTGAGAAAGCATCAGTAAAATGAAAATGTGGTTATCCACGACAACTCGGCGGCCGAAGCAAAGGTAAAGGAGGGGCCGCGCAGAGGAGTCTCAGTGACTTTCCCCGATGCCATAAAAGGTTCTGGCATCAATTCTCGGATGCGGGGTAATCGAGAGTATCTCTGAACTCATCGCCCAGCTGTGCGCAACGAAGACGGTTGGCATTGCATAGGGCTATCGACCCACCCCAACTGACCAGGCATTGAATCACTAAGACACTGGTTGCACCTACAAACAAGCTGTGTAAGCATACACGACATTCCACTGAACAGGAAAAAAACCATTGGGAATGAAATATCATCAAACCTCATCATTTACGGTTGCGTGTGGAATACCTAGGTCATACTATGAGCATCGGGAGATGGGAGTTACAGGGTGCGCATCACAGAGGATCGATCTTCCCACGTAGGCAATCTGGCGGATTCGAACCGATCACCGAGTCGATCTCAACTTGCGCACGCTTCTGCACTTCTAGCTTCTAGGTAAAGAATCATCGCCAGGATAAGGATTGACAGCGCCGCAGGTGTCTGCTGAACGGCGGTCAACAACATAAGATAATAATCGCAACCAGGAAAAAGAAAGTACACTGTTTCCGAAGCAGCTTCATCCGGCAGATTTAATTAGACTGTCGATTTAGTCGGGACGCAAGTATCGTCTACCAGCGTAGGTACTCGCGCAAGCTACCTTTTCTGTTTTCCTCACATGCGCGGCATCCTTCTTCATTTCAGTTATTTGCTGTATCTGGGCGAGAAAATCGGAGAGCACAAAGGGACTTGAAGTGCAAGCATCCTAAATGTATCATAGGCATTGAACATATGACGAAGCACGCCTGACCAGTGGATGCCGACCATGTTCTCTACAACATATTGGAAAGGTCCATCTACCCAACGAGCAACGGAACGTTGGGAAGCCAGTGCACTACGCTTCAGCCGCGCACCTGGAAACCAAGTAGGGATGCACTCTACTGTACGGTGTGCTGATTTTCAATCACAGATGAAAAACAGATAGAGAGGTACTGACGGCAGGGGAAAACACTCAGCAGGGCCGCCACCTCTGGCTTGACTTCACTGCAATTTCTACTGCTGTTTTGACTTCGGTGATGATTGGATCCGAGTCCTTCCTAGATAAGGGTCCATGGTCATACACAGTCGCCATGAATAAGGCTGGATTACGAACCCGTCGATTCTTCTAATAATTGAAGGGGGGACCTACGTTTCTAAGGGAGCATCATGGGTATTGATAAGGTTCATTGGTAGTTCGTGTATTTTTTTCCTGAGTCGGACGAAAAGCTATTGCCGCATTCATGTTGAAGGCCTGGTGGAAAAGGCGTCGGTGAAGGCGCCAACCGGATCGACATAGGGGAGAAATCTGAAGGACGGGGGAAAACCCTGCTCACGATGGTCAATGCATCAACTTGTAAGTTGTTGACCAGACAACAGAGTTATGTCACGACTTACCCTTTTGGTAGTCGGGTGACAGGATCGTTCAAATTGGCCATGGCCATCTATACTCTGATCGCAATCCTTGACGATCTCCTAACAGATCCATCATCGCAGCCCAGGATTGTCGTTATCCAGAAAACAAATGCACAGGTACTAATCATGGACCAACTCGCACTTTCAAGTTGATTGCGATGTGGATCGATCAATATTAGAGTTATTCGGCTCCCCGCACGCGTATGTAGCGCTTTTTCAGCGTCAACCGGCTTGATGTTGCTTCTAATAACGCTCGTAAGTCGCAACGTTCCATCATGTTTATATTTTATTGCCTATTCCGCCACTATGTCGCATCCACTCCGTCCAGCCCTACTTCATCGGAATCATCCACCCCACCTTCAAATCCAAAAAAAGATCGCGCCATCCTCGTCTGGTGGACGGCTTTCGGTTTCACACTCTTTTTCCGCCCTGCCGCCGAGCTCGTGATCCGGCTCATATGCTTTTCGACCTGCGCTCTACTGATCGGCGCCCTCGACGGCTCACTCAACCTTGTCGTCGGTCATGCAGTGCTCAGAGCGGCCAAATACAATGGTTACGACCCACCCCTTTTGTCATCCTTGGAAGCTGGATCACTCGGTGGACTCGTCATAATACCACCCATCACCCTCGCGACCGTGTCTCTCATTACGCTTCTTGGCGGTCTCCGACTTCAAAAAGCCATGTCACGCCACATCACGTTTCTCCTCGAGCTCGCATCTGCGATTGCCATCTCCGCCGCAGCTTGCTCAGTTGGGGTCACGATCGTACAATGTACGCGTCCTGACAACGGCCAGCCGCTTGATGCTACGCATGCTGCTCGCGCCGGTGCCCTCGGAGCTTGTATTCTGACCGTGCCTATCGTGTCGACTGCGGCCTTTTTCATGCGATCCGCGCAGAGTGAGCCGAGTACCCCGCCCGCAGATCTGGTACGTGCTTTCACAAAGGAAGAACGTGGGGTGACACGTCCATGTTGACCAACTTTGGTTTTCTTGTGCCCGTTTTGGGGTTAGGTTGACGCCCTCGGGTGTCCCGAGACCCTTGTTGTATCAAGTCCTCGGATTCGACCTCATCCACAAGTTCTCGCTCACACAGCTGCGGAAACTGCGGCCTACGTAGTTGTCATACTTTGTATTCTTACCGTCCGGCTGCTTTGTTTTTGACATCTGTGGGTTTGGCTAGTACGGGTAGTTCTGGACTTTTTTGATGGGATTGCGGTGTTTCTCTATCCATCCTGTCAGCCTATCTGCATATCCGAGTAAATTTCAATTTGGGGGACTTGTTATTGGATGAGAAAAAAAAAGTCTCTTCCTTCCCTTCCGAGTTCCTGCCCGCAGCCAACCTGACTTGGACAAATGACTCGGAGGCTCTGACACCGCCCCAGTGATGGCATGCGGCCGTGCGGTATGGCTCGCTGTGCACACCGGGGCGTGGCCTCCCTTATACAAAGGTATATCGACTGTGGGGGCTTCGTATGATGGCAGAATGACTAGGACTCGTGGCCGGCTGCGGACCGGTACGCTTGACTGATCAACTCGTGCACAGTTCCAGGCCCCGGTTCGTCTGTGTGAATTCATGAATTCATTGCTATCGCGATCTAGTTAATACAGAGTTGCTGGGTACATAGGTATACGCAAAAAGAGAACAAAAAACGAGGAGAAAAAAGAAAGAAAGAAAAAGCTAAACAATCCGAATATTCCGATGGCGTCTCTAGTTCATCAGGGTATTATCAAGGGTATCATGTCGTCCCGTCCGTAATGCTGACTGTTTATTTATCGAGAGTTGAAAGTCTGGAGATGCAGTGTAGATGTAGAGATGGGGTCATACTTGCGAAGATGCTGCTCATAGATATATCGTCTAGCGATTGGCCATTTCCGTGCATGACGATCGATCGACACGCCGCCACGCAGGACACCGATCATGGCATCATCATGTCCTTATGCCGCTTCTTGCTCTTTTCATGACGTTTGCAGTCACTGCTGTTGTAAAATCGTTGTGCGCAGCCGGGGATGTTGCATACAAAGGGGCGCTCGCCAGTGTGCGATTGCGCATGACCTAAGATGTGGCGTCATTGAGGTTGAAATCACGCAGCAAGACACGCGGAAACTCACGTTTGAGCGAGAATTGAGCAGTGAAAGTTTGCCCGCAATCCGGGCACACAAACTGTGCAGGGTGGCGGCGACGTCTACTATTGGCCTCAAGCATTGCCTTGCTAGCTACAGGTCCATGACGAGAAGGCGACGACCTTGAGCGCGGACGCTGAGGGCCGGTCTGTGGACCCGGGGAACTGGAAGGGACAGAATCGTTGGAGAAAGACCCGATGAAAGAGTCCAACGACAAAGAGTCACTACTCTGATGGTTGAATCCCCAGGGATACTGCTGATCGGGTGTGACAGGTGAAGGAGAGAGGGGTGGTTCGCTGTCTGAGAGTGCGATAGAGTCATGAAGCGACGAGGGAGATAATGAGAAGGAGGAGGTGGGCGAGGGAATGGGGCTGGAAAGGCAGGACGGGGAAAGTCTGCCACCGGCGGAAGCGGTAGTGGCACTCTCTTGTACGATGGTTGGGTATGGGAGGGAATAGCCGTGGCCGGTAAGGTACACCTGGTTCGTTGTAGTGAGGTGCGAAAGCTCTGAAATGTCCTCTAGCTCAGCTGAGGGGTGAGATATGGCGTTCGGGGGGAGGTCTGTAAGATGATGAGTGTGGCGCCACGACGTAGATGGAGTGCAGCTTACACTCTGGCTGTAAGCCTTGTGAACAGTGATAGCCAGAATCTTCGGAAATGAAGTTGTAGATGTTATAAACGTCTGGAGAAAACATGTCGCCACCGCCAAACCTGAAGAGAGTCGTGAGCTGACAGGGACGAGTCAATACAGCATGTATACTTACAGTGCAGATGCGTCGTCTGCATCAAGAATGCGGATAGACGGGACAGCTGGTGGAGACGAGGAGGGGAAGTTGTTCATGGTGAGGATGTTGGGCGTGGGGAGAGGGGATATGAGGGTATGCGTGACGTGTTGGGGTGAAGGGAGATTAGGATGATTATATAGGGGGGCGCCCAGAGTTCCCGATTTGAAGGGTAGGCGTGGTAAGCGTCAAGTGGGGGTGGGCGGCCACACAAAACCTAAAAATGCACCACTACGGCGACCTCTGGAGGCGCCCATGGAAGAGGGAGGGGCCAACGAGGCGGGTCACACGCGAGCAGATCGGGGGAAGGAACGAACCATCGGAACGACAAAGATGGCGAGATGTAGGGCCAGCACGACGGTCATGTGTGGAGGGATGGGGAAAAAACATACGCGACACGCGTTCCGTATCGAAATCTCTGAGGATAGCCTCTCTTCCAAAGAAAAAAAAAAGCGGATAGCCAGCGAGACTCAAAGCGCTGGATGGCATGGCAGTGCTGTGTTTTTCAGGGTTACTGCACCGCCATCTGACCTCACGTGACCACTCCAACCCGCCACTGTCCACGCCAGCCACCAAATTTCATCGGATCCCACTTGGCAGGCTCACCCCGTGTCGACAAAACGCGTTGCTCAAATTGTGGGTCCCAACACTGCTTTCTTCCGACAACCAAGGACGCATGGGCGCTCCGCATCCCGCAGGTTCGTGCAACACTTCGGTGCTCCACTCGGGAAGGTCAGCCATCCTTATGTTAATTTCAATGCGTATCTTTTTGTTTTCAGAGCCACGGGTTTGCAACGTGTACAGGGAACGTCTTGTGTAATCACGTACTTCCAATTGGTAAGGCGCTGCTTTCGCTCCGGCGCTGTGCTACCGAGGCTGCCAGGCGGAAGTTTGCAAAATATGAATCAGCGGGAATATTGGCACTGTGGCTGTGACCCTATGAAGTTACACGAGGCTCGGAGCCTGCCAAAGGCCAAGGCACACGCCACCTCTCCAATGGAAGGCCCTCGCCAGCCCTCGCCTCGGCCGTGGGTTTCGATCAGCGTCATTCCAACGTGAAATACAACAGAGCTGAACACCTATGACATGGGCAAAAAAAATTAATACCCACTACGTTGGTAACGTAAATGAGAAAAAGACCTACCTAGTCGTCACCATCGCTCCCATAATCTGCCAGGCCTAACCCCGCTGTCACCGGCTTGGCCCACAATACATTTTGGGAGTGTGCGGATCCGCTCCGATTCCGTATCTCGGCAAAATACCTCAGTCCCTCCAGCGTATCAGCACTGAGCAGCCCCATTGGCTGCCCGTTCAGGGATGCTTGTGGCGAGTTTTCTACCTTCCTTCGTTTCAGGTCGTGGGAATCAATAGCCTCAGAGTCATTGTCCTCTGGATCCAGCACCTGGCCCTCGTCATCCAGCATGTCACCGTCCTCTAGAGCTCGCACTGCCCGCATCGCTTCGACGATACGGGGATCCATACGCGCCTTGATGGCTTCTTGCCCCTGCTCTTCTAGACGGCGCTTCTCAGCCACCTTTTGGACGGGGTTAGGATCTTCGGTGGCCCATCGGACATTGAGGATTTCGTCATTGTCCAGTGATTGGCATGCCATGGCTTCTTTGGCAAATTGAGCGCTGAGCTCTGATACATAGGTCACAAAGGCAACGCTTCGATACTGCAAAACCCGAACTAATAGCCATCAGCCTTCCATTACAGTCCGTTCCAAAGATAGACGCACTTCGCTCGATCCCTCCCCACTCTTTGAAGTGGCGGTTGACGATTTCCTCAGTCTCGGGTCCAGGCCCAGTCTCCTTGATTCGACCCACGTACAACGTGCGATTTTGACGGTTGAAACTACCCACACCACCCATGTCGTCTCGGTAATCAGAAAATTTATCTCTGTTAAAGCAGTCTTTCGAGCTGTCGGGTAGGACGTTGCTTGGGTCGGGAAGAACGTGGAGATAGCTGCATTCCCAACCATAGGGACAGCAACCGCGTGCAAAGAAGAGACAACAGTATTTGATGCCGGTTTGGTTGGCACGGGTGAGGCCGTTGTCTTTCTTGATGTTACACCGCGTTTGTGACTTCACTTTGCTGAGGCATTGTTAGTCCCGGGCATGACGAACCTGGCGACGACACTCACTTTGAGTAGTTGTCCTCGCGATCTCCACCGGCCCATTTGTTGTACCAGATGTCTGTTGTATTTTGTCAGGGACGAGATCGACGCAGGTACACTGAGAGGACTACTGACTGTACTCTTTGCCGGTCTGCACGGTCTCTTTCTTTTCGACGTCGCCAGGCTTGACCTGTTTTCTAGCTGGCTTGAGCTTTTTGGTAGGCGTTTGCTTCGCTGGCGTGACATCTTGGGTAGGTTCGTCGGTGCTCATCGTTGTGGTCGACGTTGAGAGCGAGTCTGGGATGCAAATGCGGTGAATGTTTAAGATCATGTGACAATCACGTGGGTAAATGACGGGCCGAGGGTGCAATGTCGTCGCCGATGCAGCTGAACGTCACCACCGACAGCGCTAGTCGGTCGACCGCGTCCACCATGGCCCGCCACTCCTCGTTGCTATCGACGACCCCGACAAACATCGCACCCGCCGACGTAACCATCGGCCATGTGTACGTTCATTCCCTTGCTATCAACATACCCCGCTCACAGGCACATATCCCACTTCTTCTCCTCCAGCCAGCTGCGCGATCTCATCATTTGTCCTCGGGAGCCAGGTATAGTCAACTACGTACAAGGCTACTCCATCGTAGAGCATGATCTCTATGCTCCAGACATAGTGGGTACCTCCCACTTTCCCCCTGCCCAGCTCCTCACCCTCCTCGCACACACTAGACCGTCCGGAGCATCGCAGACCTCTCGTTTAACCCAAACACTCTCGCATCCATCCAAATCCCTGATTCAGACACGACCCTCCTCGCCGCCGGTGGCCAGGAGGCAGAGATCCACCTTTCCCTCCATCAGCCTTCCTCACGATCCCAAAGGAGGGAAGATCCATCCCCTCGGCTACGTTGCAACAACGCAATTTGGCAGTACTACAGGAAAATCCACGGTTCGATCAACAACTCTGTCCTGCTCAGCTCCCTGAGCTTGACGAGGTCCGCGGAGAGCAGCGTGGAACCCCGCCTCGTCGTCAGCAACAATGATTGCACAGTGCGCTTCTACGACGTTGCTGTCCGCAGCGGATCTTCCCCAAAGGACCTCCGGCAATCCGGAAACATGAAACTCGAAGAGCCTGTCAATCATTGTGCGTGTCTTCTATCCCCTTTTTTGTTCTTAGCGCTGATATCATATTCCTCCCCAGCCTCAATATCCCCAGATGGGAGAACGCTCCTCTCTGTCGGAGATTCCCCACGGATTTATCTTCATCACCTCACTGGTGGTTCTTGCATCACGTTCGCTCCTATTGCTACACTTAATGTTCCCCCTCCCGACGCCAGACTCTACTCATCCTCGCTTTCTGCATCCTTCTCCACCGCATTTTCACACGATGGTATGAAGTTTGCGGTGGCTTCCCAAGAAGGCGTCGTCGCTGTCTGGGACGTGCGAAGTACGAAACCGATGAAAGTCATTCAAACAGACAAAACCAGGTTGCCCGTTGGACACCTTGGGAATGGAGAAGAAAGCAGCATGCTGAGCGATGACCCGTGGGATTGGACAAGAGGTAACTCCAAGGCCCCCGGGTGGGGTGCCAGGAATGTCAAGTTTGGTGCCGGCGGTACACACGGTCGTCCTGGACATGAGATTATGACATTCACAGAGGTCAGACTCGCCTTGGTGGTTGAGCATGTGCGGTCTTGCTTACATTTCTCTTAGCATACAAGCCTCCTTCATGTGATTGATGCTCGCACTTTCGAGACAGAGGACATCATCCGCATACCTAACGTCATGGGACGAGAGGTGTCGCGTTTGACGTCGTCCTGTCCTTTGCCAATATCTCCCACACCGTCTGATGCAACCCACCTCTATGCTACGCCATCCGTTAGGCAAGTTGCGCCGGCGCCGCGTGCAATCCGCACACTGGAAGAAAGTTTTCACGTCAATTCATTCTCCAACAGCGGACCCTTGGCCACGCGGAGACCTTCACATCGCATCCTGCGGCGGCGGGACGGCGAGGACGGGGGGAGCTATAACTACGGGGATGTCCTCGGCTTACCACCTCATGGGGACAGCGCGGCGATCCAAGAAAATATTCGAGAAGCCTTTTCTCGTAGAGCAGTCCGGGCATATCTTGCACATCGAACAGATATCTATCCACAGCCTGCATCGCGAGGCACTGCCAGCCTACCTGTATATGGCAACAATGACGTTGATGGCGATGGGGGAGATGTGGACAGCATGGATGTTGATGAACCAGAAACGGATTGTGTTTCGCGTGCACCTTCCAGGTCGTCTTCTCCGCCACCTTCCATCCACCTTCCATTGCAGACGTCGGCATCGCCGTCTCGGAGCACCGCCCTTGCGCGATACTCGAACAGCCGTCATTCGCCTCATGCCAGCCGCCGAACGAGCGCGCGCGCCAATTTTGTGGCGGAACAGATACAAAACGCGGATCTAGATATTGCGGGAACGTGTTTCGATCCTCGTGGGGGGATGATATACGTCGCCACGACGGACAGCGTTTCGGAATGGGCAGTTAGAGGTGCGGACAAGCGGTGGTGGGGCCGCAACGCCTGGGCGTGAACACACGGTTTATCTCGCACAGTGGATACGGATTTTCTGTTTCGATCTCATGTCCAATTTCTCTTGCTGGCACTGCGGGCTGCATCGCATCGCATCGCTGTACTACTACATGTTTGTATTTCCACTGTAGTTTTGCATTCGTCGTTTGTTGTTCGTGCTCTGTTGTATCCGTACACGAGCTATTTAGTTTCTGTATCAGATGTCATGCTGATGAACCAAGTCGACCACGTTCCATGTTGCTGAGCCGCGCCCTCTCCAGGCAGCCCCTCTTCCTCTCCCTCCACCGCCTCCGTCCTCGCCCTTCCGCCCTCCAGTTCTCCACCTTCCCCCGCCTCCGCAACCAACACGGCCTCGAGCGCGTGACACCCAAACAGCAGCGGGGCAAGGACTGGCTGGTCGTCCGCAAGCTCATCGGCAACGTCTGGCCAAAGCATGACTGGAATACCCGCTTTCGGGTCGTTTTCGGCTTCGCCCTCCTGATCGGCGGAAAGGTTCCTTCACCTCTCCACCTTACTTTTGCCATTCCCATTCATCCTCCTCTCCAGGTCTTGAACGTGCAAGTCCCACAATTATTCAAGGATGTCATCGACGCTCTCAATCTCGATGTCTCCTCTACCTCCACCGTCTGGGTCGTCGCGGGTTCCCTCATCCTCGGCTGTACGTAGCTACTTCCTCACATACCCCGCATCTGACGCTCTCCTCAGACGGCACGGCGCGCATCGGAGCCACCGTATTCGGTGAACTGTTGAATGCAGTGTTCGCCAACATCGGTCAACGTGCCATACGCAAGGTCTCTCGCGAAACCTTCGAGCACTTGCTCAACCTCGACCTCAGGTTCCATCTCTCCCGACAAACCGGCGGTCTCACCCGTGCCATCGATCGCGGAACAAAGTATGGTTCCCCCCCATCATCATCATCCCCCTTTCCCTCATGGGTCAACAGGGGCATCACATTTATGTTACAGGCTATCCTGTTCCGCATCGTCCCCACTGCCTTGGAGATATCCATGGTGTGCGGCATCCTCGTACGTCTGGTCTTCTCTCCATCGACGCCTTTATAGATTGCATCCTAGACGTATAAATTCGGCTGGGACTTTGCCACGGTAACCGCAACCACTTTAGCCGCATATACGTGGTTTACCGTCCAAACCACTTCTTGGAGGTCAGCACGAACACCGCGCGCGTTCCTGACAATCTCTCTCACACACGATTGGTAGAACCCAGTTTCGACGTAATGCGAACAAAGCCGACAATATGGCTGCCTCATCGGCTGTCGACTCTCTCATAAACTACGAGGCAGTCAAGGTCCGTACCTCCATTCATTTTACCTTGATCCCGTCACGATTCATACCGCAGCATTTCAACAATGAGAAATTCGAGGTCGCTAAATATGACGCTCATCTGAAGCAGTACGAGAAATCGTCTGTCTTAATCACTACTTCTTTGGCATATCTGAATTCGGGCCAAAACGTGATATTCTCCACGGCGTTGACAGCGACCATGTTTTTGGCTGCCCAAGGCGTGCTGAATGGTGAGAATGTCGTCAGATGGATTGTCCAAATAACCTGATGAAATGATACATAGGGACTATGACTGTTGGTGATCTCGTCATGGTTAATCAGTTAATATTCCAATTATCTCTCCCCCTCAACTTCTTGGGCAGCATATATCGTGAGCTTCGACAGAATTTATTGGATATGGAGGTACTGTTCACTCTGCAAACTGAAAACGCACCAGCGAGCGTAGGTGTCACGACAAAATCCAAGTCTCATATCTTATCGTCACGCAGGACAAACCTGGGGCACAACCATTGGCGCTCAGGGGCGGTTCGATTCGCTTCGAAAATGTCAATTTCGGATATCACCCCGACCGTCCTATATTCCGCGATCTCTCGTTCGCTGTCCCAGCTGGCAAAAAGGTAGCTATCGTAGGACCCTCAGGCTGTGGCAAATCCACCGTCTTCCGGCTTCTGTTCAGATCCTATGATCCTTCCTCTGGTCGCATCCTCATTGACGACCAAGACGTCCAAGATGTACAGATGGAGAGCCTCCGTAGGGCAGTAGGCGTTGTTCCACAAGATACACCTCTTTTCCACTCCGACATCATGCACAACGTGCGGTACGGACGCCTTGATGCGACGGACGAAGAAGTGAAAGCGGCTGCCATCAAGGCAAGTGTGCATGATGCCATCATGAGTCTGCCGGATGGGTATCGGACGACCGTTGGTGAACGGGGGCTCATGATTTCGGGGGGCGAGAAGCAACGGCTGGCGATCGCGCGTGTATTGTTGAAGGACCCGCCGATATTGTTTTTCGACGAAGCCGTGAGAACGATCATCCGAGCTTTGTGATTCCTGCTTGTCACTGACCCACGTCTCGCTTAGACATCCGCCCTTGACGCGCACACCGAGGCGGAGATCATGAAGAGCATTAATAGCACTCTATTGCACAGTGGGAGGACGAGCATATTTATCGCACATAGACTGCGCACCGTAATCGAGGCAGGCAAGCTTATTCTAGTCGTCAAGTCTGACGGGAGTACTGATTTCAAGAAAACACGATATGGATACACATAGATCTAATCATAGTTCTCAAGGAGGGCCAAGTCGTAGAGCAGGGCACGCACGAGGAACTATTGCGACTGGGAGGATTGTACCATGACATGTGGGTCCAACAGTCAGCATCGGACAACGTATTGGAAAGCGCGGGTCAGCACTCTCGATAAACACACATCCACGGCCCACTTGGAATTCACTTTCTTTAGCTCCATTGTGAAGAAAACTCTCGGTGAGAGTCTTGGACGGTCGTTGTACGTACGCAAGTCAGCGCTGAAGGTTACAAGTGCCCAGCCTCCCACTGCACCACCTTTGTTTAACTCGCAGCAGCTGTGGGGGGTCGTGAGAATCATGCCGTCAAAGCTTGGGCTTGACTACTTCGAGCCTTCGATAGCGCTATCTATGTCTCGGTGTGCTTTGCTTTCCAAAGGCCTCATCAACAAGAGTCCATTTCACAAAATACGGAAAGCTGCCAGTTTGTACGTCTGACTGATTTGGTATGCTCTCATGGCGTGGGTCAGAGCGTAGCTTCATAAGATTAATGGCGTCAACCAATCTTTTTCCCTTGCCGACATATCTGCTTTGTCTGCATGATGACGGTCGGGTCCTGCAAATACGATGAGAGCGGGGGGGGGGGGTTTAAAGTGGAGAGCGAGCCTTTGGGAGGTTTCTGCGTTCGCTCTCGTCAGTATGACTGGCCAATGGCTTTGCCATTGGCCTGTTGAAACGCCATACCGAAAAGGACATCAGCCCGTCGACGTCGGAAGTCTGCTTGGACGTAAAAAAAAGGTTTGATGGACCGGGCTGCAGAGATCCGTGAATACCGGGTTACCTGATACTCGTCAAGTTCTAGATCACTCTTCGATGTTCCGAGTTTCTGGGACTCGCATTCTTAGTCCTCTGTAGATTTGACAGATCCATATATCATATACTGGGATCATATTACGCTTCATCAAGCTATAGGCTATTACATACATAGCAAGCCTGAAGGCCCGACGGGCCACGGCTTACTTCACTCTATGCGCCCGCGCAACCAGCTCAATAGGCCCTTGGTCCCTTCACGTTCCCAAATTCTCCTTTGAGGGATTCGGAAACTTTGGTGGAGAATTACGACGAATAAATATGAGCCCCATGATGAATGAGTACACTTGTAAGCGAAACAGAGCCCGACTTACACATTCCCGTCCACCAGAAAGACGTCCAGGGGTAGCAAACCGAGTACCGGCGGTAGTTTGGAGATCTCGTTGTCTCTCAAGTCTAATTCCTCGAGTTTCCAGTCAGGGACAGAGCGATGACCCTTAAAGATCTCTGCAACTTCCTGGAAGCCATCGAGCGTCGTGATGCGGTTCCCTCGAAGCCGGAGGTGCCTCAATCCTGTGCGACTGACGGTGTCCTGTGCCGATGCCATCACGAGGCCGGTCAAAACGTCTTTTTGCAGTGCGGCAGACGTCAGCGCGTTATACGACACGTCCAGCATCCTCAAATTAGGAAATAGCCGTGTAAGCAAAGGCAAAAGTGGTTCGTTCGATTTTATCGGGGTTGCGCTACCCTCGACCTGGCGTGTCACTGTGACGTTATCGCCAAAACCGCATCCATCCAAGACAAGTTCTTCCAGGGTTAGTATCAGCCCGGCATCCATTCCAGGTTGGCAGGAAGGTAGCGAGACGGATAGATCTAGTTTCCTATTGCTGAGAATGAGGATCTTGAGCGTGTGCGCGAAGGATTGTGGACATATTGCAGCAATAGGAAGACTCGGCGTAGGCAAAGCAATGTCGATTTTTCCTGGGGTGGCATGTGCATTCAAGGCAAACGTGGCGAGAGAAAAGGATCTTGTGTGCGATCTCGCAGGGGCCGCCGAAGCCGGGAGGGTGAGCGTCTGGGTAGCTGCGTTGTAGTACTGAGGGTTACTCAAGTTGAATGAGGACGATGGGACACCTTGCGGTGGGGGTGAACTTGGATGACCGATACCAGTGACCGAACTTCGTTTTCCTTGCGAGGACGGAGCGCTCTCTGCTGCGACCAAAAATTGGGTGGCTGCCACCGCCGCCGTTCTTGCACGTCTCCGACCGCCTTCAGTCAACAAACCCTGTTCTGCCTCGATCTCCCATGCTTCCTTTGATGACACCTCATGTAAGAGACGATCCGCGGTGCCTGTTGTCGGACCTCCGTTTCCCAAGGACCTTGCACTCCTGTGTCTCGCCCTGCGGTCAGCTTCGAGCTCCCAAGCTTCCTTCAGGACCTTCTTCCCTACAGTTATCCTAAGAGTGCCTTCTGGTGGTTCATCTGCCGTCACATCAAACACAAGTGACTGTTTCAAACCAGCAAACGCCAACGCTACAGCTGCAGCGTTTGTATGCGTCTCTTCGAGATCGAGGATGCGCAATGAAAAGAAAATCCGAGAAACCTCCCCAGTGAGGAGAGTAGGCGGAAAGGCGTCATCCCCGATATCCGTGTTTGCTAGGCGAAGTTCTTTCAACTGCCTGAGGCCCCCAAACGCGCGTATGAGGTCCGAAGAATCGGAGTTCCCTGGAGCGATAGGATTGGAGGACAAGTCAACCTTGGACAAGCCAGAGGGGAGATTCTTGTAGTCGATGGCGGAAGCGGTCAGCTTGTTGAAAGACACGTCTAGCGACAGAAGGCGTGGCAATGGCACATTAGCACGGGTGATCACTGGACCAAAGAATCCTCCGGAGCTATAGGTGTCTGTTCGCGACCGACGGGAGGAGCCCAAAAACGGTCCACCAAATGGCAGGGCGACAAGAGCATTATGCGAGAGATTCAAGATAGAAAGTGTGGGGAATGTGAAGATATTAATAGGAATCGATGTCAACGAGTTATGCGAAAGGTCTAAGCTAGTAAGGGCTGTCAAGTCAGCAAAAGTGTCGGGTAGAGCACTGATCTTGTTTTGATGTAGCTTTCGTAGCGGTTAGTAACATGCATTGATGACAAACAGAGCAGACGTACATCGACGGACTTGAGTGACCCAAAGAGTGAGATCTCATGCTGGACCTCGACAATATCATTGTTCCATGCTTTCAGCACTTGTAGGTCCTGTGCTTCAAACCATGCGGGACCTCCGCGTTGTCCGGATCGTTTTCCTGGGCTCTCTGAGGAACCTATTGGGGGTTCCTGAGGAACTGACTTCAGCGCATCGGGCTTTACTCCCAAGTGGATCTCAAATAAAGCAGACGGCAGGCATGGCAATAAACGTGAGGAAAGATTGATTGAGCCTGTCACAACAATCTTGTCAGGTAAGCTTTCCGGGTGCAAGAGAGCACTAACGTCCACACCTGTACTGCGGGCACGTTCGATGGCTTCTTTCACGGACCACCGACCGAGATCGGCATTCTCGTCCGCCTCTTTCTTGGTTGGACTGCCGCCAGAGACGGCATCTTCCAAGGTGTCGAAACTATCGAAGCCCACACCTTTGCTTACAACGGGTCTGGCGGCTGCCTTTTTAGCCTCCGCACGCTTGAGTGCGATGGCTTCTTTGACGCTAAGAGGTACTTTGGCAGTTGGGATCTCTTCTTCGGGTGGAGCTCGACGGATCGGCTTGGAAGGCGACTTCGGGATCGACTTTGTGCGGACGCGAGGGGTCGAGGGGGATGCTACGGTACTAGCGGATGGTTTGGACGGGGACGGTGCTCGAGAACTTCGAGAAGTTGGAGGAACCAAAGCGGTTTTGACCGTCGGTCTGGAAGGCTGGGGCAACCGAGACATGGCTTAGAGCGTGCAAACGATACAACTTTTGTGTTCGTACTAGAAAGAAACGGAGAAAGACAAAATGATGGTCGACCAGTGAAATGTATGACACGCGCAAGTCACGACCGGAAGAACCTTGAGTCGAAGACTGGTCACACGGAAACATTACGGAACTACAGGCGGCTAAAGACTTCGAAGTCGGTGCATGGAATTTACGAGTGCGCTCGGAGTGTGGACAACAAGTGTAGGATGTGCTTGCATGAAAAAGAGGCGTTAGACAGGGCGAGCTACTCGTCGCTGCTTCCTTTACTGTCCTCGTTCGCATCGTCGTCTTCATACAAATGCAGATCACTGATACCTTGTTCCGTCTCCCGAAGCTCCGCGTATACTTCCTCTTCATCGCGTCTGTATACAGTGAGATCGAAGTCGTCTGACCCATCTTCCTCGTCTTCATCTTCGAACCACTCTGGGTTGTATTGGAACTGAATCCCAGGTCAACGAAGTCATCAAAACCCAAACCAAGACTTACCAGGTCTCTACCGCTCATCCCAGCGATCTTTCCGGCTGCATGTTGCGCTTCCTTGGCCTTGCGTAATGCCTCTGCCTCTGCCTCCTTCTTGTTCATTCGTGTTTTCTTCCATATAGCAAAAGTTTCAGGAGTAACCGGGGTGAGATTGGAACCCAGTTTGTGCCGCTAAAACAGAATGAGCCCCTTATCTTGTTGCAGAGCAGAAGTCTACCACCTCTGTCTCCAGGAACTCCTCAAGCGATATCGCGTTGGCCTTTGCAGCCTCCTCCGCAGCCTTTTTCTCAGACTTCAGGACGAAGCCAGGAGGTAGAGCATGCCGGTACTGGCACTTCTCCCCGCCGTTCGGACATTCCCAGAACCATCCAAACCTACAAGATGGAATCAGGGTACAGCGGGTGCTGAGAAAGATTGCATACTTCTGCGTTTCAATGGCTTCAATGAAGTATTTGCAAACAATCTACATAAGTGCGTGAGTAAGGCATACCAAAGGCCATTAATACGCACGTCTGTCGTGGTTCGCGGATTGCCATGCTTCGACAACACTACACTTCGCAATTTCTCTTCATCCCAGCTCTCCATCGTGTCTGTGACGTTTGGTTCGACACACATTAATATCCACGACGGGAAAAGACATATCTCTACGCACCCTTCATTTTATCCTCCCGGCTGTCTTCGTAGAGGTTTTTCTTCTCCACCTTCCGGCCAACATCGAGGTCATGACTGAACTTGCACTTACCACCCTTCTCACAGTTCCCAGCCTTGTAGAACGCGCAGAGGACGGTCTTGGGATCAACACCGAACGGTACCTTCTGCGTTTGCACGGGCTTGAACATAGCAGTTTCTTCTTTCTTGCGCTTCTCCTCCTCCAACTTGGCCTTAGCTTGTAACTCTTTTTCCTTTTCCTTTGCGAGCGTTTCCCTGGACTTCCCCGCCATGGCAGCCTGCGCCTGGATTTGTTGCACCTGTTTCTGGACCTTGGCCGACTTGTTTTTCTACAAAATCATCGCTGTCGATGAGTCAATCGATTCGCGGAAACGAGATTGCGCACATTCTTCATGCCAAAGGTCTTCGCAGGGAACCTTGATTAGTTAGTCCAAGATATGAACTGCGAGTGATGAGATCACCTTGTCCTCCTTCACCTTGGAAGATGACGGCCCATTTTGTTTCTTTGGAGGCATTCTGGGTATCAGTAAGAACTGTCGTCTTCCTTGAACCTTTTGGCCTGATTTGGAAATAATGGTAGGGAGTTGATAGTAACGTCGCGGTCAGCCGGATCGCGGTGTGTGGGTTAGGTGAGGTCCAGCCTGTGTCACAGTCACAGATATTCACAGTGAACACACACTAGAACCTCCATCGGACCGCCCATGATCAATCCATCAACTGAACACTGCTTCTGAACGCACCGAAGCTTTGTCCACAGGTAACACTGGAACGTACGGCCTCGGGAGCCCGAGTGGTAGCTGCGGATATATAAACCATGCCTCGCATCCTTTTCTTTACTCTGGTAAATTCTGCTGTTGCGGGCCACACAACAATGTCTGACTCCTTGCTGTCATCGTTCATCTTCACTGGGAACTTAGAGAATCGTCTCTCTACAGTGTATGCGGGTCTATCACTGACGATCATGTGAATCCCATACTCCTTTTTGTTTCAATTCTGATTTATTCATTACATCAGTGTCTTCATGATATTAACTGGACAAGTTGGGTTGTACTTTTGGAAGACACCCATTCATAATCGTGACCATCTTTGGATCAAGGGTATTGTGGGTAATATCAAGATATACAGATAGTATCATTGCTGATTTGCTATGGCTATAGGTCTTATTCATCTGGTCAGTTTTCAGATGCAGTCACACAAGTAACCAAGGATCAACTGATGAAAATAGGATGATACAAGCTTTAGAAATGTAAGTGACCTAACACATAAACCATGATCCTTCTGGAACTTTCAACATAAGTGCACTGGCATGTCACATGACTATTCTTGCCCATGGTAATGATTCCATGCTGGTCCATGAGCTGGTTGAGGAAAGTTTATGGTATGTGAGTCA
>JBBPRS010000188.1:0-42746 GCA_038093155.1 Boletus huronensis | reverse complement strand
GAATTCCCCTCGTCCCGCCCCCTCCTTCTCCTGCCCCTCCCTCCCCCCCAAACCTCAACCGACTCACGTAAGTATACCCAGACTTACGCCAGAAGAACATGCCAGGTGTATCAAACTACAACTTTGCTTTCACTGTCGACAACCTGGACACTCAAGGAACCACTGCCCAAAGAACTCCCACTCACTGAAACCTCCCACTCGTCCAACAAAGAAAAACTCCCCCACTCCCATCTCACTAGTGTCCCGCATCTCCTTCACCCCACTGTTTCCTTTTATGGAACAAACCAACGATGACTCCTCTCAGCCAACCCCAGCACCCCAAAAGATGATGATGACACTTTTCCCCCAACCAACCTCAACACCTCAGAAAACTATGCCTATGCAAAGACCACCCTTGAAATCACCCTTCCCGATGACCCCTCAGAAGCCCTCAACCAACACAGAGACCCCCCCTCCCATCGAACCCCAAAGTGTTCTCCCTGCCAAAGACCTCCTCCGCTCCCCCTCCACGACCACCACGTCTCTCCCCATACAAGAAGACCCTCCAAGCCCCCGTTCTGACCTTGACTAAAACATGACCCCACTGTCCCCAATGGAAGAAGAAATCCCCAAACTTGTCTATTACCCTGACGATGATGAAGACATGGCCCTCCCCAAAGAAGACTTTGACATGACTCACCCAAACTACGACAGATCCAAGAAGGATACCGACTTTAGCTCCAATGATGACTCCGCCATCTCCATTGGTAAAGTCACCATTTATGGTGACCTCCTCTCCAACCGATCTCTCCAGATCCCAGTCCAAATCATCATCCCCTCTGACAACCTCCCAGTCCTCAACACCATCACCCTCATTGACAGCAGGGCAGACATCTCCTGCATTGACAAAGACTTCACCAGAAGGAAAAAACTTCCCCTCCAGAAACTCAAGAAACCAATGAAGGCCCACAATGCCGACCACTCCCAGAACAAAGGCAGCCTCATCACCCACTCCTGCACTCTCTTCATCAGCTTTGAAGAAGTGGTCATGAAAACAACCTTCCACATCATGGCCACCAGACAGACCAACCTCATCCTTGGTAACCCCTGGCTAAAGAGAGCCAATCCCGTCATCAACTGGGAAACCCAAGCCGTCACCCTCCTTGAATCCCTCGACCATTCTCCTGAACTCTTTGCAATTCACCTCTGAGAATATGAACAGCATGGATCGTTCTACCACTCCCCCTCCAAAGACCCCCTACCCCAACACATCAATGTGACCACTGTCAACTACCACCTCAACACCTTCCTCAGGCGAGAGGAAGAATCCTGATATATCTCCAGAGCGCTCGACAACAGCATAATCCATCGGGTAATCCAAGCCAGCTCCTGATTCCTCAGACCATCCCCAGTCGTCTCACGACTCACAACCTCCACCGAACTCGCAGCAGCAGCAGAAAAAGCCAAAGCCAAACCCATCCTCCCCACTGAATATGCCCACTTCACCCCCGTCTTCTCGAAGGAAGCCTCTGACCATGTTCCCCCCTCCTGGTCCTACAACCATGAAATCAACCTCAATGAATCCTTTGTCCCCAAAGTAGAAAAAATCTACCCCTTATCCCCAGATGAATGGAAAGCCACTGAGGACTTCATCAATGAGAACCTCAGCTGTGGAAAGATCCACCCTTCAAACTCCCCCCAAGCCACCCCCTTCTTCTTTGTCAAGAAGAAGGACGGAAAACTCCGACCCTGCCAAGACTATAGGTACTTAAACGAACACACAGTTCAAGATGCCTATTCCCTCCCCCTCGTCTCCGACCTCATTGACAAGCTCCAAGGGGCCAAACTTTTCACCAAGTTTGACGTTTGATGGGGCTACAACAACATCCGAATCAAAGCCAGACACCAATGGAAAGCCGCGTTTATCACCCACAAGGGGCTCTTTGAGCCAACTGTGATGTTCTTTGGCCTTTGCAACTCCCCCGCCACCTTCCAACATTTCATGAATGACTCCTTCCGTGATATGATTGCTGAAGGATGGCTCATCATCTACATGGACAACCTCCTGATTTACTCCCCTGACAACGCCATGCACACCAAAAGGACCAAACATGTGCTCCAACGCATGATGGACTTAGACCTCCATCTTAAACTCGACAAATGTGCCTTCACTACCCCAGAGGTAGAATACCTCGGTATGATCGTCAAACCCAGTCAACTCGCCATGAACCCCATAAAACTTAAAGGGATTGCTGAATGGCCCACCCCCTCCAAAGTTAAGGATGTCCAATCCTTCCTTGGCTTCACCAACTTCTACAGGCAATTCATCCCTAACTACTTCTCCATCGCCCTCCTCCTCATCGACACTACCAAAAATAACCTCCCTTGGGATTGGACCCCTGCCTGTCAAAACACCTTTGACCTCCTAAAGCAGACCTTCCTCTCCAAACCCGACCTCACCCTCCCCAACCTCTCCAAGCCCTTCGCCATTGCCACCGATATGTCCAAATATGTCTCTGGCACCATCCTCCTTCAGACCAACTCCAATGGTGATTGGCACCCTTGCTCTTACCTCTCAGAGTCATTCTCCCCTGCCGAGAGGAACTACGACATCTACGACTGCGAACTCCTTGCAGTCATCCGCACTCTCAAATCCTGGAGGCAATACCTCCATGGATTCCCCTTTCCTGTCCAGGTCTTCACTGACCACAAGAACCCGATGTATTTTCATTAACCACAAACTCTCAACCGCCACCAAGCCAGATGGCTGCTCGACCTCACCGACTTTGATCTAAAGATGATCCATGTCCCGGGAAAGCTCCTTGCCAGCCCCAATGCCCTCTCACGTCGTCCTGATCTCCTCCCCAAAAATGACACCAACAACGACAATGTCACCCTCCTTCCACCCTCCCTCTTCGTCAATGTCATTGACACTGCCCTCACCAATAAGATCTCTGCCGCCTCCTCTGGTGATCCCCTCGTCCTCCAATCCTTGCAGAACATGCAGGATGACATCCCCGCCTCCCTTCATTCCCGCCTTGCTGATTGGCAGGTCACCAATGACACCCTCTCCTACAAAGGAAGGGTATATGTCCCTGACTCCCCCGGCCTCCGCAGGCAAACCCTCCACCGCTGCCATGACCACAAATCTGCCAGTCACCCCAGCTACCTTAAGACCCATCAACTCATCGCTGCCGAATTCTGGTGGCCCAGCCTTGCTTTCTTTGTTAGGAAATATGTCAAAGGCTGTGCCATTTGCCAACAGAACAAGGCAAACACCCACCCCACTGTTCTCCCGCTCACCCCCATCCAATCCACCGTGTCCCACCCCTTTCAGCAGATCTCGTGTGACCTCATCACGGATCTCCTCCTTTCCAACAGCTTCAATACCTTGTTGGTTGTGGTTGACCACGGGCTTACAAAGGGGGTAATTCTCTGTCCAACTAAGAGAACTATCACTGCCAAAGGGGTTGCCACCCTCTTTTTCCACAAAGTCTACAAACACTTTGGACTTTATGATAAAATCATCTTTGACTGAGTGTTATGATCGACCCAGGTAGGGATGAATGTAGACTCGATAACAAAAGTCGAGGATGAGAAACTAGAGTTATACACCTAAAGGAGTTCCTTTAGTGTATGCATATACTAATCCGCTGACGTGTGGAGACTAGAGGATGGTTGAGAGCTGAGCTTCAAGCGTCAAGTACTGGCTCAAGAACAAGTCTGAGGATGAAGGTTCAAGTGGAAGATGAAGGTCAAGATGATGGTCGTATTCAGTGTTCACTTGACAGGGACTTAGAGAGGGAAGCAGAGAATATGGATTCCAAGTAAAGTACAACAAGTATGCTTGGGGCTTAGTACAGGGAGCGGGAAGTCGTAGGGAGAATCAAGTAAGACTAAGCTAGGGAATCAGAAAGGAGGGGGCAGGTTTATATAGACTAAGGTATCACTGCCACCAGGGCAAGGGGGAAGCTGAGGGTTAAAGGCAAGGGTCGAGGGCAAGGACGAGTATAGTAACAGGATGTAAGGGAAGGAATCGGGATCAAGAGATCATGGAGATGAAAGACTAAAGAGGAAGGCTTACATGGGTGAAGGGGAATTAGAAGGGAACCATGCATAGCCTGTGGACGAAGGGTATGAGGGGTGACACAGCTAGGGTGATGTGGCCAAAGGATGATGCGGCCAGGGGATAACATGTCCACGAGGTGACATGGATAGGAATGATGTGGCTAAGGGGTGACATGGCCATAGGGGTGTGAGGATAGATGATGGCTTGGTCAGAGGGAGTCTTAGCAGTGGAATGATGGGTCATCGAGGTGGTCGAAGAGCTCGCAGGAGGGGTAGAAACGGAAAAGATAGGGGGGGTACCAACGAATCATAACACCGAGGCCCCCAGTTCACCTCCTCCTTCGCCAAAGAACTCGTAAAACTCCTCCACTATGATCTCGCCCTCTTCACTGCCTACCATCCTTAGACTGATGGGAAAACCAAATGAGTCAACCAAGAAGTAGAAACCTATCTCAGGATCTTCTGCAGTAACTCCCCCACCACCTGGGCTGACTCCATCACCCATGCTGAATTTGCCCACAACCACCACTCCCACTCCATCACCTCCCAATCCCCATTCTTTCTCATGATGGGATTTGAACCACGTGCCCTCCCCTCTATCCCTATGTCCTCCAACATCCCTGCCATAGAAACTTGTCTCAAACAGCTATCCGCTGCCAGAGATGAAGCCCTCACCTCACATGAACTCACTTGACAAGTCATGTCCTCCCAAACTTGTCAATACTTCACCCCCTTCAAGAAAGGTGACAAAGTCTGGCTCGAAGCCAGAAACCTAAAAAGGTCAGTTGTCAACCCAAAATTCACCCCCAAACAAGAAGGACCCTTCACCATCACCAAAGTCCTCTCTCCAATCACCTACCAACTACATATCCCTCAGACCTGGAAGATCCACCACACCTTCCATGCCTCCCTCCTTATTCCCTACAAAGAAAATAATGTTCATGGTTGTAACTTCCCCGCTCCCCCCCTGATCTCGTCAATGGAGAAGAGGAATACGAAGTTGAAAAGATCCTCAAACACTGCAGCACCCCATCCTCCTGCTCCTTCCTAATCTGTTGGAAGGGATACTCTGCCAAAGATGACTCATGGGTTCTCGAAAAGGACCTTGGTCATTTCCCCTCCCTTCTCTGAGACTATAAGAAGCAACACCCTGTCACCTTCTCTCCAGTGAACCCCCGCCACAAACTCTGACTCCTCCCATGACTCACCCACAATTTTCCTTGAACTCTCTCTCTCCCACTTTTGCCTCCTCCTCAGACTATTATTCCACTTGTCTTACCTTTTCCGTTACCAATTATCTCTTTGAACCTCCCAAATTCCCCTCCCTCACCAACAAATCCCCCAGTACCCCCACCCCACGACCCCACCATTGGATCACCCTCCACCGACACCGTGACTCCCCTTACTTCCACCTAGACTTCCCTGATTCCCCCCACCCTGAGACCTGGTACCACATCCTTGTCACCTATGACCCCACCCCACCCACTCCACCATGCACCTGTTTCCTCTGTGAGGATCCTGGCCACTCCTGCATGTCCTGCCCCCTCTACCGCTGTCCCTCTTGCAGCAGACTCACTCCCGGTCATACCATGCTCTAATGTCCTCACAGGAATCGTCCTCACGGAATGGACCCCTACTGACACATCTACACCTATTCTCTTGACTCTCGCTCCACCCGTCGCTCCACCCCCTTGGTGTTTCCACCCACCCCTGCATCTTGGGCCTCTCAGCCCTTCCCACCCCCGACCCCCTAGGAAGTCTACATTGTAGCTTTGACACTAGTACCAGGGTAATGTTATGATTTGTTGGTACCCCCCCTATCTTTTCCCCTTCTACCCCTCTCACAAGCTCCTCGACCACCCCGATGACCCATCATTCCATCGCTAAGACTCCCCCTGACCAAGCCATTGTCTATCCTCACATCCCCATGGTCACATCATCCCTTAGCCACATCATCCCTATCCACATCACCCCATGGACACGTCACCCCTGGCCACATCATCCTTTGGCCACATCACCCTAGCCACGTCACCCCTCATACCCTTTGCCTACGGGCTATGCATGGTTCTCTTCTAATTCCCCTTCGCCCATGTAAGCCTTCCTCTTTAGTCTCCCATCTCCGAGATCCCTCAATCCTGATCCCTTCCCCTTACGTCTTGATTATCATACTTGTCCTCACCCTCTGCACTCGCCCTTAACCCGTAGTTTCCCCTCTGCCCTGGTGGCAGTGATACCTCAGTCTATATAAACCCCCACCCCCCCTCTCCAATTTCCCAGCTTAGTGTTACTCAATTCTCCCTATGACTTCCCGCTCCTGTTACGTTTGACCCGGGTAGGGGCAAACATAGACCTTCGAGGTCGTCTGCTTGCTCATGACTTGAGCTAGGAGAGCACTGAGCAGGTGCAATGGATGAGTTAAGACTGAGACACAGTGAGTCCATGGTAGGGTGGCCAAGATCTCAGGCGAGCGAGGAGACTAAGAAGCATAGATTCAATGAAGAACTAGCTATGACAGAGAGGAGATCCTTGGGGAACGACCATAGAGATGAAGGTAGGAACCGTGGGGTGAAGGTAGATCAAGGTAAGGATCTAGGGACGAAAGCGGAGGTCTATATAAGGGGTCGTGGCTGTGCACGGACCAAGGTACGTAGGGTCAAGAGTAGTCTGAATGAGGAATACATGAGGTAGAGAAGTACAGGGTGAAGGGTAGTCCAAATGAGGAATACACATGGGCAAGGGTGAAGGGTAGTCCAAATGAGGAATACACGAGGAAGAGAAGCATAGGTCGAAGGGTAGTTCCAGAAGAGGGAACTCACGTGGTCAAGAAGGAACAGAGATGAAAAGGGGAAGCTGGAGAGATCCGAGGATTAGCCTCGTGGTGGGGACATGTTAGAGATGGAGAGATCTGAGGGTTAGCCTCGTGGTGGTGACGTGGAGATGTGGCAGGGAAGGGACAAAGTGACTAGGTGATGAGGATGCAGTAGAGGGAGTACGCGGTTTGAGGAGGGTTCAAAGGAGGGGAATACTGACTAGTTGATCGAGGACTAGAGGGTAGGATCGAGGAAGAGAGGGTGCAGGAGGGTCGTGGGAGGAGTAAGGAAGAAAAAGAAACGGGTTAGATCACGTGCTCAGCAGTAATTGTAACAGCTCCTGTACTAAGCCCCAAGCATACTTGTCATACTTCACTTGGAATCCTACACTCCTGCTTCCCTCTCTAAGTCCCTGTCCTACTTCCGAGTGGACACTGAATACAACTGTCAATCCTTGACCTTTGTCTTCCACTTGCTCTCATCCTCGAACTTGTCTTCAAGCTAGTATTCAACGCTTGAAGCTCAGCTATCAACTGTTCTCAAGTCTTCGCAAGTCAGCGGATCAGTAACTCTTCACTCTCAACTTTTGTTATCGAGTCTATGCTCATCCCTACCCGGGTTGATTGTAACACTGAGCTTAGAATGTAATGGATTGAGTGAAAGAATTGATTAGAACTCAGACTAGCTGAGTTTGTACCTAAATACATTTGGTGTGTGAACTAGTTACTAAATATGGCTATCTACCATTCAACACTTCCCCTGATCTAATATACCATAGTATATATCCAAAATATAAGGTTTTTGTTATGATTGACCTGGATAGGGATGAGCATAGACTTGATAACAAAGTTGAAGATGAGTGAACTAAAGATATACACCTAAAGGGGGAGTCCTTTAGTATACGCGTATACTAATCCACTGATGTGCGGAGACTCAAGAATGCTTGAGAGTTACAAGTATTGGGTACTAGCTCAAAGGCAAGTTTGAGGACAAGAAGGTTGAAGTGGAAGATGATGGTTGAGAGGTGACGGTTGTATTCAGTGTCCACTTGGAAGTAGGATGGGGACTTAGAGAGGGAAGCAGGAGTGTAGGATTCCAAGTGAAGTACAACAAGTATGCTTGGAGCTTAGTATGGGGAGTGGGGAGTCATAGGGAGAATTGAGTAAGACTAAGCTAGGGAATTGGAGAGAGGGAGGTTGGGGTTTATATAGACTAAGGTAAGCACTGCCACCAGGGCAGAGGGGAACAATGGGTCAAGGGCATAGGGTTAAGGGCAAGGATGAGTATGGTAATGAGATACAATGGGTGGGGATCAGGATTGAGAGATCACGGAGATGAAAGACTAAAGAGGAAGGCTTACATGGGTGAAGGGGAAATCAGAAGAGAACCATGCATAGCCTATGGGCAAAGCTCGGTGATCAGATCACAGGAGATCTGCTGGAAGGGGCGGGAGGCAAGGGAGCAGATAGGAGTAAGAGGGGGAATGGTAGGGTATGTGTTTGCTGTGTTCTGCTGGCAAGTGGCGCAGCCCGTGATGTAGCGTCGTACATAGGAGGCTAGTCCAGGCCACCAGAAGTCCGCTGTGACGAGCTGGCAAGTTTTGAGATAACCAGGGTGGCTGGCAGATTTGTGATCATGACAGCAGCAGAGGATGGAGTGTCAGAGGTCAGGGTCATCTGGTATATATATGTGGCCATTTAATGTAAGAACATTATCAGTCCATTGCCAAGGTGAGATGTGTGAGTGGAGGAAGGCAGAAGTGGTGGTGTCCAGGCTCTGGAGAGCTTGGAGAGCAACTGGATTGGAGGATGTTGCAGCAGATATACGAGAGGATAGCGGAACATTGATGAGACCAATAAAAAGAGAAGAAGGAAGGAGGGTGACACCTTCATTGTCAATGTTGGAGGCAGGGAGTAGGTCGGGGTGATGAGAAAGGGCATCGGGACCAGTGAGGTGGGATCCAGAAACATGGATCATTTTGAGGTTGAAGTCAGCGAGGTCTGTTATGATTTGCTTATAGCCCCACTGGACGCTAGTGTCTTTCTTTCTTCTTTGTATTTGTTCTCACTTACACTTACCCTGTACTTCTAGTCCCCAGTCATTGAGCCTTGGTGGGTACCTTCTTTCCATTCCCACTTATCTCCTTCTGATGACATGTCCCTCAATGATGACATGTCCCTTGGTGATGACATGTCCTTTGACAATGACATGTCCTTTCATTACTCATCCTGTATCTTTGATGATGCGTCCCCTTCCTTCTGATGATGCATCTCTTATCCTTCGCCCAGGCTTGGGCACCCTTATATAAACCACGTCAATTGTACTCTTGTACCCTAGCTTGACCTACCTAGGAATACAAGCATACCTCCTTGCTCTCGCTTCCCTTGAGTCTTCGTTCTACTTCTGAGTGAACACTGTAAGATACTCCGGTGACATCCTTGTCACTTGACCCACCGGAAGATCTACTCTTCTCACTTTTTTTGTCTTTGTGCAGAAGAATCTCTAGTCATACTGGACACTCTCAACCTCGTTCTCACTTGTGTTCGACAAGCCCTTATCCAGGCTCATCTTCAAGTCCAGTACCCAGACCTCGACATTCCCTAGCACACTCGACAACACTCTTGCTTTTGCAGGATTGATTACTGCCCTTACCATCATCAGTACTAGGCTTATCTAGGTCGCGCTCGCCCCTATCCGGGTCAAGCGTAACAAAAGGTCAAGCTATTCTAAAAAAGGTTACTATCATCGTAAACCTCCAACATATGTTCTCAACCCCCCCCCCCCCCTTGAATCCTCACCTGTGGGGAACTCGCCACCAATAAGATGACTCAAAAACCCCTTCTGAACATCCTACCTCTGACAAAGAGGAAGAAAACCCAGAACCCAACCCCAACTTTATCCTTCCCTCCCAGGAAGAACGAGATGACGACCTCGCACTATCTCACCAATTCTCCACCTCACTAAACCTTCCCTGACCACCCACTCTGCCATCCCCCACACCTCGCACCTCTATTCCTTTATTTTCCATTCCCGGAGGAGACATCATCTATACCCCTCTTCCACCACCTTCCCAACCAACCATGTCCTCAACCAAACCAACCGAACTATGCATCGGAATCCCAAAAGGATACAATGGCTCCCTTGATACCTCCGAACAATGGCTGAATGCAGTAATATTTTACCTCCATGTAAACGACAAAGCCTACGATACCGACACTAAGAAGATTGCCTTTGCCTTGTCCTATATGACTGAATGATCTGCCGTCACTTGGGCAGCCACCTTTCGACAGAAATGTGTTGCATCCAGATCTCTTGTCAATCTTGGAACCTTCATCAACTTCATCACTAAATTTGAAACATCCTTTAAACAAAGGGATACCACCGGGATAGCCATTGCCTGGCTGTCCACCAAGCGGATGACTTACTCAAAGAAGGACCAGGATTATTCCCCTACCTTGACTGAGTATGTCTCCGAATTCCAAAACCACGCCTCCATCGCTGTGATCACTGACCAGAACGTCCTCATTGGATACTTCTCTTCTGGCATTCCTGCCAATCTTATGAGAAGAATCATGTCCATGGACACCGTCCCTTCCACCATTGAAAAGTGGTATGAGAAAGCTATCCACTTCCAAACCCAACAACAACGAGCCAATGAGATCACTCGCCACTCCCAAAGACCTACTACCTCCTATCATCCCTTCACCCCCACCAAACCAGCTAAAGACCCCGACACAATGGACATCGATGTGGTAAAGATCTCCAAGTATTACAGATGGTCCGGGTAGGAACAGCCATAGCCTTTCTGAAGGTCGTCAAAGGCGAAGAGGGACAACTTTAGTTAATCGTCAGTCTTAGTGGATTGTTCCAGCTAAGATCAAGGGGACTCTAGATGTGCGAACAACTAGAGACAATGACAAAGACATCATGGAGGGTTCTGAGGTTCAAGAGCATCCACTTGAAAGTAGGACGAGGACTTAGAGAAGCAAGGGACTCAGAGAGTCAAAGTGTGGAATTCAAGATGAGAAAGGAGGTCAAGATGGGGAGATCTTGACCGGAGAAGTACAATAGTTTATATACAATGGCCAGAGAATGATTGGTAATCAAAAGGAATATCATGGAATGCCATGGAATGATTACTAATACAACTCATGGAAGAAAAAAGAACATTAGAGAATATTTGTGTAAAGCGTGAGTATAGATTACCGAATGGGGCCAAAATGATTGGTAATCGTGAGAGTTCTGGAGACAAAGGCAAAGTGTAGGCATAGAACAACAAGAGAAACGAATAAAACGTAACACCAAGCTCACCCTGAAGGAATGAAAGAAATGTTTCAACCAGGGGTTATGCTTCCGTTGCAGGAAACCAGGCCACTCTGCCACAACCTGCCCTACCTCCAAAGGATCTTCCCCCCCTACCAAGAAGATCAAACAGGTAACAACAAAAGAAGAACCCCCCCTCGTTGACCTGGATGGCGAAGAAGAAGAAGCAGCAGTCAATAGAGTGACTCTTCTCCATTCGGATTTTTAACTAGGGAGGTTTCTTTAATGCAAGCTTCCCCTACCCTTAGTTGTACCCCTGTAACTGTACAAGCCCCTTCATTTTCCATGCAAATCCCAATTCAACTCATTGTACCCACACACACTATGAAAGTCGTTGACTCTCTCGCTCTAGTCGATAGCGGAGCAGATGTCTGCTGCATCAATTATGACTTCGTCAAGAAACATAAACTTTCCCTTTCTCGCCTCACCAAACCCCTCCAAGCCTGGAATGCTGAAAACTCCTTCAATAAGAACAGTGATATCAAATACTCCTGTACCCTCTTCGTCAGCATTCAAGGAATCACCCAAAAAGTCACCTTCCATGTCATGGCCTGCAGGCAAAACAATGCCATTCTTGGCCTACCCTGGCTACGAAAGGCTAACCCCACTATCGACTGGAAAATCAAGACCTTATCCATAGATGAGTCAACTGACCAATCCGCCTCTCTATACTTCACCCATGTTGAAGACCTTAAATGACATGACGCGTTCTTTGAGAAAAGGAAACCCACCCTTCATCCCATTCCACCTAAACCACCAAAACACGTCATGGTCAACTCTGTTGATGACATCCACCTCCACCATTATCTTGACCGAGAGACTAAATCTCAATACTTAAGACATGCATATGATAACCGTACCCTGCACAGAATCATTTGTTCCAGGTCCTGCTTTGTCCCAAAAGGATCCCCAATCATCACCAAACTCACCACAGCAACCGAACTCGCTATCGCCACCGAATTGGCAAAGCCAAAAACCACCCTACCCCCTGAATATGCAGAGTTCACAGAAGTCTTCTCGAAGGAGGCAACTGATCACGTCCCTCCCTCTCGACCATACAGTCATGAGATTAACCTAGATGAAGGATTCATCCCCAAGATAGGAAAAGTCTACCCCCTCTCCCCTGACGAACAAAAAGCTACAGAAGAGTTTCTCAATGAGAACCTTCGTGCCAGAAAGATTAGACCGTCCAAATCCCCCCAAGCATCTCCATTTTTCTTCGTCAAAAAGAAAGATGGGAAGTTATGTCCCTGTCAGGACTATAGATACCTAAACGAACATACTATCCACGACGCTTACCCCCTCCCCCTTATCTCCGACCTTGTTGATAAACTCCAAGAAGCCAAGATCTTCACTAAATTTGACGTGCGATGGGGATATAACAACATTAGGATCAAAGACAGGCACCAGTGGAAAGGCGCCTTTGTCACACACAAAGGGCTCTTCAAACCAACAGTAATGTTCTTTGGATTGACCAACTTGCCCGCTACCTTCCAGTGCTTTATGAACGACTCCTTCCGAGATATGATTGCAGAAGGATGGCTCATCGTATACAGGGACAACCTCCTTATCTTTTCCCCTGACAAAGCCACTCACATGAAACGCACCAAATGAGTTCTCCAAAGAATGGCTGAACTTGACCTCCATCTAAAGCTAGAAAAGTGCAACTTTGCCATATGAAAAGTCGAGTACCTGGGCATGATTGTGAAACTGGGTCAGCTTGCGATGGACCCTGTGAAACTGGAAGGCATCGCTTCTTGGCCCATCCCAACTAAGGTCAAAGATGTCTGATCATTCCTGGGCTTTGCAAACTTCTACCACCAATGTATCAATGACTATTCCACAATCGCTCACCCTTTCATCAACCTCACCAAGAAGAACCTAGCCTGGAACTGGTCTCATTATTGCCAAGAATCCTTTGACTGCCTCAAGAAGCTCTTCCTGTCCAAGCTGATCCTACATCTCCCAAAACTTACCTCCCCCTTTGCAATCACCACCAACACCTCCAAATATGCCTCTGGAGGGATCATCCTTCAAACTGACTTGAATGGCAATTGGCACCCTTGTTGTTACCTCTCGCAATCATTCTCCTCTGCAGAATGCAACTATGACATCCACAATCAAGAACTCCTTGCCATCATTCGTGCACTAAAGACGTGGCGACATTACCTGCACAGATCCCCTTTCCCTGTCCAGGTTTTCACCGACCATAAAAACCTCACCTTCTTTCAAAAACCCCAGATCCTAAATCGCTGCCAAGCATGATGGATGCTCGACCTCACTGACTTTGACCTCAAAATGATCCATGTCCCTGGATCCCACCTCGCTGGCCCTGATGCTCTGTCTCATCGCCCTGATCTCCTTCATACCTCTGACGTCGACAACGAGGGTGTCACCCTCCTTCCCCTTTCCCTCTTCATCAACCTTGTTGATACCGCATTAGCCTCACGCATATCCACAGCTACTTCTTCCGACCCAGTCGCCCTACAGGCCCTCCAAAGCCTCGACACTACCACCCCTGCCTTTCTCCACTCCCGCATCTCCCCTTGGCAGCAAACCGATGGTGTCCTCATGTTCAATAGTCGCATATACATCCCTGATGACACCAACCTTCGCCATTCCATTCTCCTCCGTTGCCACGACCACAAATCTGCAGGCCACCCCAGTTATCTGAAAACTTGCCAGCTTGTCTCTGTGGACTTCTGGTGGCCTGGGCTCGCGTCTTATGTTTGCCGTTATGTTGAAGGCTGTGCTATATGCCAATGCAATAAGGCAAACATGCACCCCACGGTTCCCCCCCTTAACCCCATCTGTTCCCTCGCCTCCTGCCCCTTCCAACAGATTTCCTGCAATCTAATCACCGATCTCCCACCCAGTAATGGTTTTGACACACTTTTGGTCGTGGTTGACCATGGGCTTACTAAGGGAGTAATTATTTGCCCAACCAAGAAGACCATCACCATGGAAGGGGTTGCCACCCTCTTTTTCCACAAGGTATATTGCCGCTTTGGCCTCTATGACAAGATCATATCCAACCGAGGCCCCCAATTTGCATCCACTTTCGCCAAAGAACTAGGAAGACTCCTAAAGTATGATCTTGCCATCTTAACTGCCTACCACCCTCAGACCGATGGAGAGACCGAACAGGTCAACCACACTCAAAACTTATCTCAGGATCTTCTGTGGAAATCACCCTACCACCTGGGCTGAATCTATCACCCACGCCGAATTTACCCACAACCACCACCCTCATTCTGTTACCAATCAATCCCCTTTCTTCCTAATGATGGGATATGAACCACGTGCCCTTCTCACCATAATCCCCGAGTCCACCCTCCCTGCTATTGAAACAAGATTAAAAACCCTCTCTGCAGCATGAGATGAAGCATTAGCAGCTCACGAGCTTGCCAGACAAACCATGGCAGCTTGCACTCGACGAAACTACTCCCCCTTCAAGAAAGAAGACAAAGTGTGGCTTAAGGCCCGGAATCTTAAACGATCGGTCATGAACCCCAAGTTCGCCCCCAAATGAGAAGGACCCTTCGTTATCTCTGATGTCCTCTCTCCTATTGTCTTCAAACTCCGTCTACCAAAGACCTGGAAAATACATCTGGTCTTCCACGCTTCTCTCTTATCCCACTATCATGAAAACCCTGTATATGGTCTGAACTTCCCCACCCCACCACCTGACCTGATTGACGGAGAAGAAGAATACGAAATCGAAAAGATTCTCAAGTACAAAGGCCCCCCTTCTCACCACTCTTTTCTCATTAGGTGGAAGGGGTACTCGACTAAAGAAGACTCATGGGTTCCAGAATCCGATTTGGCACATGCCAAGCTCCTCCTCTTAGACTATAAGAAACAACACCTCGCCACTTTCCCCCCCTCAACCTCTCTCTCCTAAACACCATCATCCTGGCTCTCTTATGCACCCAACTTCTTCACCAACTATGTCTTCTCCTTCTCCTTCTCCTCCTATTCGCTCAATACCTACTACTACCACTTTCGGCATTGAATCTATTTTTGTAGATGATACTTCTTGTCCTGCATCCCCATCTTCCGACTTCCCTGCCCTCATTCCTGACTCCCCAGCCTGGGATTGCACTGAATGGACCCCCCCCTCCTCTCCTGGGCCCACCGCCCATTCCATCCTATCCATCAACCTTCCCCCTTATGCCCACAGGCTCAGGGAAGATTTCCCTGATGCCACAAACGTCACCCTCCTCACTACCTGCCTGAATGACTCCTGCCTTGCCACCTCCATCCTTTCCTACCTCAACATGGGATCCCCCCTCTATGCCCTTTACAAGGCATTTCTCCAGTGCTCTCGCCTCTCCCTCATTGCCTCTAGGTCCGCTGCCACCCCCATCAGATCCGCCACCACTTGCACCTTGTGATCTATCCATAGCGACCTCCTTGGATCCCTCATTGTCGCCCTCCACCAGCTGGGCATGATGGAATTCTTAGATGACCTGGAGAGGTACTTGACTGAGCTTGAGAGTGGGGAACTCCCCCATCCCAGATCCCCATCCGATCCCCCCCTCTCCCAGGCAGAGGTAGCCCACTTGGAATGCTTCGAAGCCCACTGGAGTGGCAACAATGGATGCACTCCCCTCGGACGCTCACATCCCCGCTACCATGAGGCATGCTTCAATTGCCACTGCCTTGGGCACATCAGGGTTCAATGCCCCTACTTTCAGTGCTCCTCATGTCTCTGCTGGGGTCCAGACCATACCCCTTCCCACTGTCCCCTTTGTCGCCATCTCAACCCCCCTCAGACTCCTTCAACAGCATCTTCATCCCAATCGTCTAGGCGCAGCATCTCTTCTGCAGGCGGTCCACCTCTCCCCATTCCCCCCCCTTGTCGCTGAACATCCAACCCTCGCCCATGCCCTACTCCCATACATGATTGGCCTAGCCAATACCACAGCACCCCCTCGCCCAACCCCTCCTATGTCGACAATGTGGATGGACTGGAGGCATGGATGAATGACTTGGGATCTACCTTGGCAGGATTCTCCGAGATTTACTAGGAATATCTTTGTTGTGGACTTAATTGTAAAGCGGGGGTAATGTTACGATTTGCTCATAGCCCCACTGGATGCTAGTGTCTTTCTTTCTTCTTTGTACTTGTTCTCACTTACACTTACCCTGTACTTCTAGTCCCCAGTCATTGAGCCTTGGTGGGTACCTTCTTTCCATTCCCACTTATCTCCTTCTGATGATGTGTCCCTTGGTGATGACGCATCCTTTCATTACTCATCCTGTATCTTTGATGACATGTCCCCTTCCTTCTGATGACACATCTCTTACCCTTCGCCCAGGCTCAGGCACCCTTATATAAACCACATTGATTGTACTCTTGTACCCTAGCTTGACCTACCTAGGAATACTGTTACGATTCGTTGGTACCCCCCCATCTTTTCCCCTTCTCCCCCTCCCGCGAGCTCCTCGACCACCCCAATGATCCATCATTCCATCACTAAGACTCCCTTTGACTTGACCATCGTCCATTCTTGCATCCCCTTGGTCGCATCACCCCTTAACTGCATCATCCTTGTCCATGTCACCCCATGGACACATCACCCCGGGCCATGTCATCCTTTGGCCACGTCACCCTAGCCGCATCACTCCTAGTACCCTTTGCCCATAGGCTATGCATGGTTCTCTTCTAATTCCCCTTCACCCATGTAAGCTGTTATGATTTATCTGTTTATCTTGTTGTTCTATGCCTACACTTTGTCCATTTCTCCAGAACTTGCACAATTACCAGCTGTCTTGGCCCTGTTCAGTAATCTATACTCACACTTTAAACGAACGTTCTCTAATGTTCTTTCATTTTCTATGAGTTGTATTAATAATTGTTCCATGGTGTTCCATGGTATTCTTTTGCTTACCAACCATTCTCAGGCCATTGTATATATAAACCTTTGTATTTCACTGGTCAAGATCTCCCCAACTTGACCTCCTTTCTTATCTTTGAATTCCACACTTTGACTCTTTGAGTCTCTTGCTTCCTTAAATCTTTGTCCTATTTTCGAGTGGATGCTCTTTGAACCTCTGAACTCACTGTGACGTCCTTGTCATTGTCTCTAGTTGCTCGTGCATCTAGAAAACCCTGTTGATCTTAGTCGGAACGATCCGCTAAGACTAATGACTAACTAAGGTCGTCTCTCCTCACCTTCGTCGACCTTCTGAAAGGCTACAGCTGTTCCCACCCGGACCATCTGTAACATAAGCCTTCCTCTTTAGTATCTTATCTCCGCAATCTCTCAATCCTGATTCCTTCCTCCTACGTTTCATTACTATACTTGTCCTCACCCTCAACCCTTTCCCTTGACCCTCTACCCCCCCTCTGCCCAGGTGGCAGTGCTACCTTAGTCTATATAAACCCCCACCCCCTCCTCTCCGATTCCCTAGCTTAGTCTTACTCAATTCTCCCTACGACTCCCTGCTCCCAGTACTAAGCCCCAAGCATACTTGTTGTACTACACTTGGAATCCTATACTTCTGCTTTCCTCTCTAAGTCCCCGTCCTACTTCCGAGTGGACGCTGAATACGATTGTCATTCCAACCTTTGTCTTCCACTTGCTCTTGTCCTCGAACTTGCCTTTGAGCTAGTATTCAATGCTTGAAGCTCAGCTATCAACCGTTCTCAAGTCTCCACAAGTCAACGGATCAGTAACTCTTTGTCCTTGACTTTTGTTATCGAGTCTACACTCATCCCCATCCAGGTCGATCGTAACAAATACAAGCATACCTCCTTGCTCTCGCTTCCCTTGAGTCTTTGTTCTACTTCTGAGTGAATGCTGTAAGATACTCCGGTGACATCCTTGTCACTTGACCAACCGGAAGATCTACTCTTCTTGCCTCTTCTGTCTTTGTGCAGAAGAATCTCTAGTCATACTGGACTCTCTTGACCTCATTCTCACTCATGTTCGACAAGCCCTTATCCAGGCTCATCTTCAAGTCCAGTACCCAGACCTCGACATTCCCAAGCACGCTCAACAACACTCTTGCTTTTGCAGGATTGATTATTGCCCTTACCATCATCAGTACTAGGCTTATCTAGATTGCACTTGCCCCTATCTGGGTCAAGCATAACAAGGTTGAGCATCCAATGCACCTGGCGAAGATTTAAGGTTTGGGGTTTTCAGAAGAAGGTAAGATTTTTATGGTCGGTGAAAACCTGGATGGGGAAGGGGGAGCCATGCAGACAGTGTTGCCAGATCTTCAATGCATGAATGACGGCGAGGAGCTCCCAATCATAGATGTCGTAGTTTTGTTCCACAGAGGAGAACAATTGGGAGAGGTAAGAACAAGGATGCCAATTGCTGTTTGAGTCAGTCTGGAGGAGGATTCCTCCAGAGGCATATTTGGATGTGTCAGTGGCGATGGCAAAGGGGGAGATGAGTTTTGGGAGATGTAGGATTGGTTTGGAAAGGAAGAGTTCCTTAAGACGGTTGAAGGATTTTTAACAATCATGAGACCAATTCCAGGTGAGGTTTTTCTTGATGAGGTCGATGAGGGGGCAGGCGATGGTGGAGTAGTCAAGGATGAATCGTCAATAAAAGTTTACGAAGCCCAGAAACGATCATATGTCTTTGACTTTTGCTGGCATGGGCCAGGAGGCGATGCCCTCCAGTTTTACAGGGTCCATTGCTAGCTGACCCGGCTTGACAATCATACTCAGGTATGCGACCTCTTGGACTGCAAAGTTACATTTCTCTAGTTTCAGATAGAGGTCAAGTTCAGCCATCCGTTGGAGGACCCATTTGGTTCGTTCAGTGTGAGTGGCATCATCAGGGGAGAAGATGAGGAGGTCGTCCATGTATATGATGAGCCACCCTTTTGCAATCAAGTCACAGAAGGAGTTGTTCATGAATCGTTGGAAGGTGGCGGGCGAGTTGGTCAATCTGAAGAATATTACTGTCAGCTCGAAGAGTCCTTTGTGTGTAACAATGGCACCTTTCCATTGATGTCCACCTTTGATCCTGATGTTGTTATATCCCCATTGTACATCGAACTTGATGAAAACCTTGGCTCCTTGGAGTTTGTCGACGAGATCGGAGATGAGAGGGAGGGGGTAAGCATCACAGATGGTATGTTCGTTTAGGTATCTATAGTCTTGGCAGGGATGTAGCTTTCCATCTTTCTTTTTGATGAAGAAGAATGGAGATGCCTGAGGGGATTTGGATGGTCTAATCTTTCCAGCACAAAGATTTTCATTGATGAATTCTTCCGTGGCTTTCTGTTCATTGGGAGAGAGGGGGTAGACTTTTCCTATCTTAGGAACAAATCCTTTGTCTAGATTGATTTCATGGTCATATGGCCAAGAAGGGGGGATGTGATTGGTTGCTTCTTTTGAGAAGACTTTTGCGAATTCCTTGTATTCAGGAGGTAGGGTGGTTTTAGATTTTGCCAACTCGGCAGCAATGGCGAGTTCAGTTGCCATAGTAAGTTTGGCTATAATGGGGGATCCTTTAGGGATGAAGCGGGATCCAGAGCAGATTATCCTATGCATAATGCGGTTATCATACACTCATCTGAGGTACTGAGATTCTGTCTCTCAGTTGAGGTAGTGACACATAAAGCAGTAACATTTTTCTGTAAATTGCTGGCCAGCCAATGTGACAATTTTCCACAAAACACTGGCCAGCCCACATCAGCCAATGTGCAATTATGAGCATAAATCACAGGTTGGCTGACAAAAAGAAAAATGCATAGGATGCTGGCTGGCCCATGAGTAATTCAATGGCAATGAATACAGTGAGATAATATGCTGTGAAAACTAGATGCTGCTTTGCCAGTTGGCTGACAGCACACCAATCCATCATTTGCTGGCTGGCCAACACTACACCAATCCACCATTTGCTGGCTGGCCGACCTCATTCCCATCCATCATTTGCTGGTTGGCCAACATTACACCAATCCACCATTTGCTGGCTGGCTGACATCATTCCAATCCATTATTTTATAATTGGCTGACACCATATCACTTTACCATTTGCCGGCAAACCTATTACAGCCAATCCATCATTTGCTGGCTGGCCAACATCATGTCCTGTCATTTTCCAGTTGACTTAACCACTCTAAATCTACCTTCAATGAAGGAACAGATGGATTTGACATTGGTATAATGTCTGGCAAACTGGCAACTCATTTTACATACATAGACATGGTATCAAAGCGGCAATAATAACATTGTAAGAGTAGCTATGGTGAAGGTTTTCAATTGTGCAATGTCAAGTCAAAATCTACAATTTATGTAATTGATTATATATTTGACATTCCCACTATTTCCAGCAAAGTGGCGACTGACTTCTCCATGCTATTTCACATGTTCAGTGTTTCTGCAAAGGCAGAAAGTGATTTTGCCAATGCAGACATGTTTGTAGGGTGTACCCAACAGCTTCAGCGACGGAATTTAATTTGGCAAGTTATGTCCAAATCTACACCAGAGATCACAAAACTTGTATTGTACATGTTCTGTTACAGTCATAACAGGTTACGTCACCCTTCCCATGAGTCTATCTATTTTTCCTCAATTTTACTTTTATTTATTCTTCTAAGAAAAAGGCAGCTTCAGCAGTAAGGCCTAGCGAATAACATCCACTTAGTGGAGGGACACTTTTATCTCATCTTATCAGATATGATTAGATTGAACACCAGTCAAAGTGACTTGGTTGTTCTTTTCCTTTTCCTGATCCAATCTAAGATCTGGATCTATCCCCATAGGGTTATAGTAGTCACACGGTAATCCCTGTTGACTTCTCTTCCATTATTAATCTCCACTATGCTTCTTCTTCCATTTCTGATCCATGCATATGCCTTATGTCATTCCATCAGAACATTCTGATACATGCGTATTTAATTACTGCTCAGCCCTAGACCCTACATTGTAGATCTAGTGCACACATGTACACATATATCCATGCCTATATAAACCCAGAGACTACAACAAGGATTTCCTCAGTCTAGTTCTCTTGGAAATTTCCCCCATAGAGATCCACTCAAGGCCCCTCTTCGCCTTTAAGTCTTTTGTTTGGTTGTTGGTTTGCCTTGAGCATAGACAGCTCTTTGCAGCATTTCATGTTCAGTGTTTCTGCAAAGGCAGAAAGTGATTTTGCTGATGCAGACATGTTTGTAGGGTGTACATAATGATGCCATAACAGCAGCTTTGGCAATGGAATTCAATTTGGCACATTACGTCCAAATCTACACTGGAGATCATCAAGATTGTATTCTACCACATAAACCAGTAACATTTTTTGGTAAAGCACTGGCCAGCCAATGTGACATTTTCCCGCAAAACATCGGCCAGCTCACACTGGCCAATAGGCAATTATTAGTGTGAATGATAGATTGGCCAACAAAAACAAAGTGTATAGAATGCTAGCTGGCCGATCAGGAATGAAATAGAACTGAATGTCATGCTGCCAAAGCTAGTTGCTACTTAACTGGTTGGCCGATAAAGTTTGTCCATTATTCATTGATGGGCCCAATGCTATTAAACTACTAATCAATTGTTTTCCAATGAGCCCATTGAAACGACTCCAAATGGCTATCTGGGTCTAGGGCAAACCAAACCAAACCTGCTGGGACTAGAGACTAGCAAGGGGACTAGCCCTTGATGACTGAGAGGGGAAACTGAGTGGGACTCAATTGGAGGAAATATCCAAAGGAGAACTAGACTGGGGATCCAGTGCTAGGCTCCTTGGGTTTATATATTCATACTAAATTAAATACATGTGGCTAGATCTGATCTACTAGATTCAGATCTAATTAAATACAGGAGGGTAAGGCATGGATCAGCAATGGAAGAGAAGCATGGAATAGCCATAAGGCTGTGAGAAGGAGATTCAATATATGCCTATCACACTAGGTGTGGCAGCTAATGAAGAACATGAGAAAAGGTGAGATGGAAGCATAGTAATGTGATAAATAAGAAAAGGACATAGCCTTGTGATCAGATCACAGAGCTGATCTAGGAACATACACATATAGATCTGATCTAAGATCTAGAAAGTGGAAAATGACTAAGTCCAAAAGATTAGATAAGACAAAGAGATAAAAGATCAAGATCATCTAGATCATTGATATGAGCCATAATTGGAGTGATAACAATCCAGGTGATTAAGATATGATTAGATAAAGACAAAAGATAATTGATAGTGTCCCTTGTATGGTTATGAGTGCTGGGCCTTACAGAGTTAACTGCCCTTTTCTAAGAAGAATAAGATAAAAGCATCCAAAAGAGATAGAGAAGAAAAGTGAAGAATAAGGGTGATAAAAAATGAAAATTGTCCTTGATTATGCAGTAATCCTAGTGCATGGCACTTGCTTATGTTAGCCTGTAACACCCATTGCCACTATTCCACCACTTGCCGATGAGCCCATCAATGCTAATCCACCACTCACCAATGAGCCTGTTACGATCGACCCGGGTAGGGATGAGTGTAAACTTGATAACAAAAGGACAAGGACAAAGAGTGCTAATCCGCTGACTTGCGGAGACTTGAGAATGGTTGATAGCTGACCTTGAATCCACTGGCCATCCTGGTCACCTGAAGACCTACCAACTCGTTTCCGTGGACTTCTGGTGGCCAGGACTCGCATCCTACATTCACCGGTATGTTGAAGGTTGTGCCATGTGCCAACACAATAAGACAAACACGCACCCCATGGTTCCCCCCCTAACCCCCATCCACTCCCTCACCTCCCACCCCTTCCAACAAATCTCCTGTGACTTGATCACTGATCTACTGGCCAGTAACAGTTTTGACACACTTTTGGTTGTGATTGACCATGGGCTTATGAAGGGGGTAATTATTTGCCCAACCAAGAAGACCATCACCGCGGAAGGAGTAGCCACCCTCTTTTTCCACAAAGTATATCGCCGCTTCGGCCTCTATGACAAAATCATATCCGACTGCGGCCCCCAATTCACATCCACCTTTGCTAAAGAACTGGGAAGACTCCTGAAGTACAATCTCGCCATCTCAACCACCTATCACCCTCAGACTGATGGAGATACCGAAAGGGTCAATCAAGAAGTTGAAATATATCTCAGGATCTTCTGTGGGAATCACCCTACCACCTGGGCCAACTCTATCACCTACGCCAAATTTATCCACAACCACCACCCTCATTCTGTTACCAATCAATCCCCTTTCTTCCTAATGATGGGATATGAACCATGCGCCCTTCCCACAGTAATCCCTGACTCCACCCTCCCCACTATCGAAGCCAGATTAAAGACCCTCTCCACAGCACAAGACAAAGCATTGGCTGCCCATGAACTCGCTAGACAAACCATGGCAGCCTGCACTCGACAACATTACTCCCCTTTCAAGAAAGGAGATAAGGTCTGTGTTATGATTACTGCTGAGCACGTGATCTAACCCGTTTCTTTTTCTTCCTTGCCTCGCCCTCGACCCTCCCACACCCTCCCATCCTCAATCCTACCCTCTAGTCCTCGATCAACTAGTCGGTATTCCTTTCTCTTGAACCCTCCTTGAACCATGTACTCTCTCTGTTGCATCCTCATCATCTAGCCACATCACCGTCTAGTCGCATTGTCCCTCCCCTGCCACCTCACCTCACCAGCTTGAGACTAATCCTCGGATCTCCCTGTCTTCCTTCGCCCCTTGCTTCTTGACCACGTAAGTTCCCTTATTTGGAACTACCCTTAGACCTATGATTCCCTTCCTTGTGTATTCCCCATTCGGATCACCCTCTCCCCTATGCTTCTTGTCCACGTGTATTCCTTTACTTGGATTACCCTTGACCCTGGATTTCTCATCCATGTGTATTCCTTATTTGGACTATCCTTCGCCCTATGCTTCCTAACCTTGTGTATTCCTTATCTGGATTACCCTTTGCCCTTTGCTTCTCACCCATGTGTATTCCTTATTCGGACTACCCTTAGCCCTATGTACCTTGGTCTGTGTGCAGCCACGACACCTATTTAGGTTTCCTCCCTCACTCCTAGATCCTTATCTTGATCTACCTCCACCCCCACAGTCACTTTCTTCTCTACGGTCATACCCCAAGGACTTCCTCTCTGTCTTAGCTAGTTCTTCATTGAATCTATGCTTCTTCGTCACCTCGCTAGCCTGAAGTCTTGGCCACCCAATCATGGACTCACCATGTCCTAGTCTTAACTCACTCGTCATACCTACTCAGTGCTTTCTTCGCTTGAGTCATGAGCAAGCGGACGACCTCGAAGGTCTATGCTCGGCCCTACCTGGGTTAAGCGTAACAGTCTGGCTCGAGGCCCAAAACCTTAATTGATCAGTCATGAGTCCCAAGTTTGCCCCTAAACGAGAAGGACCCTTCATTATCTCTGACATCCTCTCCCCTATTGTCTTCAAACTCCATCTACCAAAGACCTGGAAAATACATCTGGTCTTCCATGCTTCTCTCTTATCTCCCTATCGTGAAAACCCCGTATACGGTCCAAACTTCCCCACCCCACCACCTGACCTGATTGACGGAGAAGAGGAATATGAAATAGAAAAGATTCTCAAGCACAAAGGCCCTTCTTCTCACTGCTCTTTCCTCATTAGGTGAAAGGGATATTTGACTGAGAAAGACTCGTGGATTCCTGAATCCAATTTGGCACATGCCAAGCTCCTTCTCTCAGACTATAAGAAACAACACCTCACTACTTTCCCCCCCTCAATCTCTCTAGCCTGAACAACTACCACCCTGGCTCTCCTACATGCCAAACTCCTTTGCCAACTATGTCTTCTCCTTCTCCTTCTCTTTCTATTCGCACAGTACCTACTGCTGCCACTTTCGGCATTGAATCTATTTTTGTAGATGATACCTCTTGTCCCGCGTCCCCCTCTTCTGACTTCCCCGCCCTCATCCCCGACTCCCTAGCCTGGGATCGTACCGGATGGACCCCCCCCTCCTCCCCTGGACCAACTGCACATTCTGTCTTGTCCGTAGATCTCCCTCCCTATGCCCATAGGCTCAGGGAGGACTTCCCCAACACTACACATGTTACCCTCCTCACTACCTGCCTAAATGACTCTTGCTTCGCCACCTCCATCCTCTCATACCTCAACATGGGATCTCTCCTCTATGCCCTTTACAAGGTGTTCCTCCAATGCTCCCAACTCTCCCTCATCGCCTCCAGGTCCACTGCCACCCCCACTAGATCCGCCATCGCTTACACTTTGCGATCCGTTCACAGTGACCTTTTAGGGTCTCTCATTGTAGCCCTCCATCAACTGGGCATGATGGAGTTCCTAAACAACCTGGAAAGGTACTCAATGGAGTTGGAGAGTGGCAAACTTCCCCGCCCCAGATCCCCATCAGATACACCCCTCTCTTGGGCCAAGGTAGCCCATCTCAAATGTGTAGAAGCCCATTGGAGCAGCATGATGGGCAAACCCCCCTCAGCAGGACCCACCCTCATTACAATGAGGCGTGTTTCAACTGCCACTGCCTTGGGCACATTAGGGTCCAATGCCCCTCAGACTCCTTTGACAGTGTCTTCATCCCAATTGTCTAGGCGCAGCATTTCTTCTGCAGGTGATCTGCCTCGTCCCGTTCCCCCCCCTCATTGGCACACATCCAACCCTCACCCACACCCTACTTCCATACATGACTGGCCCAACTAGAGGCACAGTACCCCCTCGCCCGATTCCTCTTATGTCAACAATGTGGACAGACCAGAGGCATGGATGAACGACTCGGGGTCTCCCTCGGCAGGGTTCTCCAAGATTTACCAGGGATATCTTTGTCATGGACTCGATTGTAAAGCAGGAGTAATGTTACAATTCACTCATAGGCCCACTGGATGCTAGTTTCTTTCTTTCTTTTAACTTGTTCCCAATTACACTTACCCTGTACCTTTGGTCCCCAGTCATTGAGCCTCGCTGGGTACCTCCTTTCCAAATCCATCTACCTTCTTCCAATGACGCGTCCCTTGATGATGACGTGTCCTTTTATTACTCATCCTGTATCTTTGATGACGCATCCCTTTCCTTCTGATGACACGTCCCTTTCCTTCTGATGATGCATCCTTTACCCTTCACCCAGGCTCGGGCACTTCTATATAAACCTCGTTGACTGTACTCTTGTACCCTAGCTTGACCTACCTAGGAATACAAGCATATCTCCTTGCTCTCACTTTCATAAATCCTTGTTCTACTTTTGAGTGAATGCTGTGAAGTACCCCGGTGACAATTTTGTTGCTCAACCCACCGGAAGATTCACTCTTCTCGCTCCTTCTGTCTTTGTGCAGAAGGACCTCTAGCCGTCCTGGACTCCCTCAACCTCCTTCTCACTCGTGTCCGACAAGCCCTTATCCAGGCTCGTCTTCAAGTCCAGTGCCCAGACCTCAACGTCCCAAAGCACACTCAACAACACTCTTGCTTCTGCAAGATCGACTACTGCCCTTACCACCACCAGTACTAGGCTTATCTAGGTCACACTCGTCCCTATCTGGGTCAAGCGTAACACCTTCCACACAATCATAGGAGCACACAGTGGTGACAACCTCAGCCAATACTTCATTCAGCTCTGCAGGCGGGCTGGCATTATCACTAGCAAAGGCTCCCAGGTGCATATCATCATTCCATCATGTTTCGAGGGTAACAATACATACTCTATTCAGCTTTTTTGTGTCACTGCAGATAATATGGGCAACAACGATACATGTGTCGCTACATTAAAACCACCCTTCACTCCCGACAGGTTTACTCCTTCAACCCCAACCAGCATCGCCTCCCATGCCTCACACATGTCGTCAACCTCGCCATTACTGCCTTCATGAGTGTTGTCACCAGGATCATTCATGTGGAGACCACAACTGCTATCTGGGAATTTGACCCAACATTATTTGAAAACCAGGTTCTTGGTGGCACTCTTGATGTTATCACTGCCCTCCAAACACTTGTGATCAAGATTCAGTCATCTGGGCAACATGTTGCCTACTTCGAGCATCTGCAGCGCGAGTGTGGGATTGAGAGCCCCCTCAAGATTCCACTCCATAGCAATGTGCATTGGGGCACTGCTGATGGGATGCTTTCTCGTTCCTATGATTTACAAACAGTATGTTGATCCTTTTCACATTCCATTATCAATCGCTGACCCTACAAAATAGCCTATCAATTTGTTCATCAACTCTGCAGATGAACTCTTTGGCCCCATCACATTAATTAGATGTCCTGGTCAACATGTCAGACATATTCCCTGGACCACATTCACCCTCAAGGCACCAGATTGGGAGCACATCAACGATGTGCAGTTGATCATATTTGACGCAAACAACATCCAGCATCTCTTTTCATCATCCAATCGCCCGGTCCTCTGGTTTGTGATTCCCACATTCAAGGAGCTCCTCAGCGCTTGGGAGGAGAAACTTGCTCTCAATAAGTATGCATTGTACAAAGACGCTATCAAATGTGGACTAGAGAAGCTCAAAATGTATTACCACAAGTTTGACGAAAAAGACGTATATGTTCTCACTTTGGATAAGTCATGGTTGCTACTATACTATGTAATGTACTAGTTGTACTGACTTTAGTGTAGTATTGCACCCCTACTACAAACTGACCTATATCGAGATGGCCTGGGGTGGCCCTGAAGAACAAAAGGCAGAAATAGCAGTGGGAAATCTGAATGCCCGGGACTGGTGTGATGATGCACTGAAGGTGGTTGAAAAGACAATGGAAGAATACTGGAATGACCATGAAGACTCACACAATACAGTTTTCTGCCAAGATACAACACCACCCCTCCCGTTTGAATCTGACTATGATCATCACCGCTGTTGACTTCTTCAAGAATTGGCTCACATGGGCAGTGGAGGGTGGAAGGAGGAACTATGTTGGTACCTCAACAACATACCAAACAATGCCAACAAGGACACAGACATCATTCAGTGGTGGGCGGTGTGTTTTTTCTTCAACATTTTTGTTCTACGCTAATGAATATTTTAGACTCATTTCAAGGAATATCCAACCCTCGCACACATCACCAAGGACACATGTGCAATCCCAGCAACCTCCATTCCCTGCGAGCAACCTTTTTTGGCAGGTGCAGAAGTTGCGACTAACCATCAATTGTGGCTTGGTGCAGATCAGTTCGAACAACTTCAACTCTTGAAGCACAGCTGGCATTCAGGCATCATCAATTTCGCCAAGGAAAACTCATCCATCTGCGAGGATGTGGAATTCCATGAGCTTCTCAGCCGAGATGAAGATCTCATAAGTTGGGGCAAAGTCGACAAGGTGGTGGAGCTGTAGTCTACTTCCTCTATGTTCTATTATATACCTGTACTAATGTTAGTTGTGCTTGATGACTATGGACCGGTTGTGTTGATGACCACAACCAGTTGTGCTGCTGACCGGTTTCAATCAGTTCTAAACTGGTCCATGTAAGCTCACTAAAACCAACAACTGGCAACCGGTAAATACTGGGACCTGATGGACTGGCAACTGCCGTCCAGTTGCAACCGGTATTGGTCTGGTCTGGTTGTTGGTCTTTTAACAGTCTGGCAACTGGACTTTAAAACACTAATTGGTGTGAATGATGACAAAGTCATCTCTGACTGTGGGAATGGCCCAGTTGGATCCTTAGGCCTAGATCTTTGAAGCTTCTTCTCTTGAAGTGTTTATCATTCCACTTCCACAGACTAATTAGCGGGGATTCTGGGAGTTCACATGCAAGTGTACCTTAATGTGGTGTAAGGGAGTTACTTGATGGCTTTGGAGTAGGCAGGTGGGGCACAACATATTGATACCAAGACAATCAGAGCATTAGAACAAGGCCAGCTAAAATGGCTCCTAAGACTGATCTAAGCCTTGGGCAAACCAAACCAACAACCTGACTATATGTTACAGTTGTAACAGGTTACGTCATCATTCCCACAGTCTATCTATTTTTCCTCGATTTTACTTTTATTTATCTTCTAAGAAAAAGGCAGCTTCAGCAGTAAGGCCTAGTGGATAACATCCACTCAGTGGAGGGACACTTTTATCTTATCTTATCAGATACGATTAGATTGAACACCAGTCAAAGTGACTTGGTCATTTGTTTTCTTTTCCCAATCCAATCTGCAATCTGGATCTATCTTCTTATGATTATAGTAGTCACACGGTAATTACTGTTGACTTCTCTTCTATATTTTATTACCGCTCATGCTTCTCTTCCATTCCATCATACATGCTTATGCCTCATGTTATGCTTCCATTCTAGCACAGGTATTTAATCTCCGTCTTAACCCTAGACCCTACATCGTAGATCTAGTGCACACATGTACAAACTAAGTAGTATGCTATATAAACCCAGAGACTACGACAAGGATTTCCTCAGTCTAGTTCTCTTGGGAATTTCCCCCATAGAGATCCACTCGAGTCCTCTTTTCACTTCTAAGTCTTTGTTGGTTGTTGATTTGCCTTGAGCCTAGATTAGCTCTTTGCAGCATTTCACTATAGGATCTCAAGAGGAGGACTAGCCTCAAGAGGGGGAAACTGAGGGGACTGAGTGGGACTCAAAGGAGGGAAATATCCAAAGAGAACTAGACTGGGAACACCAGTGCTAGGCTCTTGGGCTTATATATTTATACTAAATGAAATACATGAGGTTTGATCTAGATCTACTAGATCTGAATCTGTGACAGGTAATTAAATACACAAGGATGAAGCATGAATGCAACCTGTGCATCAAATAGAAGAGAAGCATGGATAGCCTCAAGGCTATGAGAAGGAGATTAAATACATGCACATCACACAAGGTGTGGTAGGATATGAGAAACATGAGTAAAACATAAGGTGATGTGAAATAGAAGCATAGTAATGTGAATAGAAGAAAGAGAACATAGCTTTAGTGATCAGATTACAGATCTGATCTAGGAACATGGAAATCTAGATCTGATCTAAGATCTAGAGAAAGGAAAATGTCTAAAGTCCAATAGATAAGATGAGAGATAAGATCAGGATCATCTAGATCACTGATATAAACCATAGTGGAGTGATAATGGTCCATGGGTGTAATATATGATTAGATAAGATAAGATAAGAAAGAGATAAGTGAAAGTGTCCCTTGGATGGTTATGAGCACTGGGCCTTACAGAGTTAACTGCCCTTTTCTAAGAAGCTAAGATAAAAGCATCTGAAAGAAAGACATAAGAAAGAAAAGAATCATAAGGATGATGAAAATGAAAATTTGTCCTTGATTACACAGTAATCCTAGTGCATAGCACTTGCTTATGTTCACCTGTAACACCAGCATCATCTTGCAAATAGTACAAAGAGCTTGGCTGCCACATCTTCCCTTTGGACATAAGAGCTCATCAACAAAATGTTGCCATTCATCCTGGGCCCACACCAAGATGGGATGGTCCTGCACAAACAATATTGATGAGCATCATGCAGAGCATTTATTCACTTACCAATGCATAATGTTTTCTTCGTGTTTCTTCACCAAGCACACTGTTACACTTGACCTGGATAGGGGTGAGCATAGACCTAGGTTGGTCTAGTACTGTGGTGGTGATACAGGCAGTAATCAATCCTGCAAAAGCAAGAATGCTGCCATGCGTACTTAGGGATATCAAGGTCCAGATACTGGACTTGGAGACAAGCTTGAACAAGAGCTTGTTGAATGTGAGTGAGGACCAAGTTAAAGGAATCCAGGATGAAGAGGTTTACTTGCACAAAGACAAGTAAGACAAGAAGTGGTGAACTTCCGGTGAGTCAAGTGACTAGAGTGTCACTGGAGTACTTTACAGTGTTCACTTGAAAGTAGAACAGAGACTTATAGACACAAGAGGATATGCTTGTATTCCTAGGTAGGTCAAGCTAGGGTTACAAGAATATAGTAAGGGGTTTAGATATGCCTGAACCTGGGTAAAGGGTAAACAACATATCATTGAGAAAAGGGGACACATCAGTGGAAATACAGGATGAGTAATAGGAAAGGACACATCATTACCAGGGAACATGTCATCAGGAACAAGAAGATGGAATAGGAAAAGGGGTACTGAGTGAGGCTTGATGACTGGGCACTATAGGTACAAGGTAAGTAAGGATGAGAGCGAATACAAGAGAGAAGACAACTAAGATGAGGGATAGAAAAGAAAAGAGCGTCCAGTGGGGTCACAAGTGAATCGTAATACACACTAAGATCAACCTTGGGTGGAAGCATGTCAATACCAACAAGGTTGGTTGGTTCAAAGGGATGATTTGTGTAAAGTGCATCTTCTTGTAGAGGAGCACTCTGAGCCTTGAGCTTGTACTTCTTCTTATCAAAACATAGAAGACCAGTAGAGTCCCTGTGTACTTTGGTGTAGTGTCTGAGTGTTGAGCTTGTCTTTCAATCATGCACTTTAAATTCCTTGAGGTTCTTGAAATGGAGGCTACTGGCAGAAGTGATGGCTGAAGTTTGACATGAGGAGGCTGCAGGATGACTTAGGATCAACATTTTATTACAATTGTTTATATACTCAAGCTGAAGTCTTTTTGTTGGCTTTCCTGAGTGTCCATAGCAGCTTGATCATGATGTTGCAAAGCTTCCAACAGTATGATAGCCCTCAGCAATGGTGTCTTTTCTGGGCAAATTCATTGTAGTACCATTCTAATTTGAGGGCACATGATCCCTTGAGCCAAGCAAAAAGTCTCAAGGTCAAAAATTTGCTGAGGTATGTTGTACACCACAGCTGTGCCCTGCCTGATCCAGGTTCTGATGCCGACCCCTGCATCCTGGAACACATGCAAGACCATTCAGTGAACCTCTGGGTGTTACAGGCTAACATTAGCAGTGCCATGTACTAGGATTTACAGTGTAATCAGGGATAATTTTCATCTTTTATCACCTTTATGCTTCTTTCTTTCTTATCTCTTTATTTCAGACACTTTTATCTATTCTTCTTAGAAAAGGGCAGTTAACTATGTAAGGCCCAGCACTCATAACCATCCAAGGGATGCTATCAATTATCTTTTTTCCATATCTTACATTCCTGGAGCCTTATCACTCTAATATGGCTGATATCAGAGATCTACATGAACCTGATCTTTCATCTAATCTTTTGGACTTGGACATTTTCCATTCTCTAGATCTTAGATCAGATCCAGACTCATATGTTCCTAGATCAGATCTGTGATCTGATCACCAAGGCTATGTCCCTTTCTTCTTTATCACATTACTATGCTTCTATTTCACATCACCTTATGTTTCACTCATGTTCTTCATATCCTGCCACACCTTGTGTGTTGAGCATGTATTTAATCTCCTTCTCACAGCCTTGAGGCTATGTATGCTTCTCTTCCATTTGATACACAGGTTGCATCCATGCCTCCTCCTAGTGTATTAGCTGCCACAGATCCAGATCTAGTAGATCAGATCTACCATATGTATTTCATTTACTATGAATATATAAACCCAAGAGCCTAGCACTGGAGCTCCCAGTCTGTTCTCTTTGGATATTTCCCTCCTTTGAGATCCACTCAGTCCCCCCCTCTTGAGGCTAGTTTCCCTCTTGAGATCCTATAGTCCCAGTTGTTGGTTTGGTTTGCCCAAGGCATAGATTAGCCTAAGGAGCCATTTCACCGAGATCTGAGAACATCAAGCTGTTGGTAACATGCCCCAACCTCCCACTGAACCAATATTCTCATATATCATGGAGTCCTTTCAGAAATGTCAGTCACACCAGTCTTCAATGCTTTCAAGCCCTCTGCCCCACTTATAACAATTATTGCAATACCTCGAATGCATGTGAGACTATTTGGTGAATTCCCAAGGTTTGAGAACTTATCAAGCTGTTGGTAATGTGCCCCAATCTTCCACACCCCTGATATTCTTGCATATTAGTGGTTTCTTTCAGAAACATCAGTCACACTAGTCTTTGATGCTTTCAAGCCCTCTCCCCTACTTATGACAATTATTGCAACACCTGGAATGCATATGAGACCACTCAGTGAATCTCCAAGGTCTGAGAGCACTGAGCAGTTGGTAATATACCCCAATCTCCCACTGAACCGATATTCTTGCATATTGAGAATTCCTTTCAGAAATGTCAGTCATGCTAGTCTCCAACACTTTTAAGCCCTTCACCCTGCTCATAACAATTTATTGCAACACCCAGAATGCATGTGAGACCATTCAGTGAATCTCCAAGGTCTGAGAACATCAAACAGTTGGTAATGTGCCTCAACTTCTCACTCCAACTGATGTTCTCATATATTGAGGATCACTTTCAGAAACTGTCAGCCATGCTACTCTTCAACACTTTCAAGTCCTCCACAGCTACTCATTCTGCTGTCCAGCTGCATTTGCATGAGGACTAGGCTTGTTATGATTCATTGGTACCCCCCCCATCTTTTCCCCTTCTACCCCTCCTGCAAGCTCCTTGACCACCCTGACGACCCATTATACCATTACTAAGACTTCCTCTGACCAGGCCATCATCTATCTATGTCACCTCTTAGCTGCCTCATCCCCAGCTGTGTTATCTCTTGACCACGTCACCCCTGGTTGCGTCATTCCTTGGTCATGTCATCCTAGCCACATCACCCTTTGTACCATTTGCCCATAGGCTATGCATGGTTCTCTTCTATTCCCCTTCGCCCATGTAAGCCTTCCTCTTTAGTCTTTCTTCTCAGTGATCTCTCGATCCTGATCCCCACTTGTTATATCTCATTACCATACTCGTCCTTGCCCTTAGCCCTATGTGCTTGACCCACCATTCCCCTCTGCCCCAGTGGCAGTATTACCTTAGTCTATATAAACCCCCATCCCCTTCTCTCTGATTCCCTAGCTTAGTCTTACTCGATTCTCTCTATGACTCCCCGCTCCCCGTACTAAGCCCCAAGCGTACTTGTTGTACTTCACTTGGAATTCTATACTCCCGCTTCCCTCTCTAAGTTCCCGTCCTACTTTTAAGTGGACACTGAATACAACTGTCATCTCAACCTTCATCTTCTACTTTGAACCTCTTGTCCTCGAACTTGTCTTCAAGTTAGTATTCAACACTTGAAGCTTAGCTCTCAATCATCCTCCAGTCTCCGCAAGTCAGTGGATCAGTATTCCTTTGTCCTCGACTTTTGTTATCAAGTCTACACTCATTCCTACCCGGGTCGATCGTAACAAGGCTGGACTTCATTGCAACAATTTATTGCAACATCCAGAATGCATGCAAGACCATTCACAGAATCTCTGAGGACTGAGAACATTGAGTTGTTGATAATGTGCCTCATTCTCCCACTGAGCCGATAGTCTCACATATTAAGGATCTCTTTCAGAAACTGCTATAGTTGCAACCCAAGTCACTGACACTTTTAAGTCCCTATCCCAACATCCATTAGTATTGTCAAATTACTTGCTATTCTTAGTTACCCACTCTCTTCAACATAACTGCTGCCATTCCAAGCCTCTGTTCATCTGACAACAGCTCTCACTCAAGTTCAATCTTGGTAAATGATACCATGGGAGGTTGTAATCCTACTATTTACTTGACAACTCAACTAATGCTACTCCCATCAAGTGCTTGCAGAACTTCTGCTTCAGCTGTCAGAGGAGCATTGTTACACTTAACCCAGATAGGGCCAAGCATAAACCTTCGAGGTCGTCCGCTTGCTCATGACTTGAGCGAGGGGAGCACCGAGCAGGTGCGATGAATGAGTTAGGACTAGGACAAGGTGAGTCCATGGTTGGGCGGCCAAGATCTCAGGCAAGCGTGGAGGCAAAGGAGCGTAGATTCAATGAAGAACTAGCTATGACAGAGAGGAGATCCTTGGGGTACGACCATAGAGAAGAAAAGAACACCGAGCGGGTGTATCAAGGGATTGTGAAGGTAATCATGGGGGTGAAGGTAGATCAAGGTAAGGATCTAAGAGCGGGGACGAGGACCTATATAAGGTGTCATGGCTGTGCATGGACCAAGGTACGTAGGGTCAAGGGTAGTCTGAATAAGGAATACATGTGGACAAGAAGTACGGGGTTAAGGGTAGTCCAAATGAGGAATACATGTGGTCAAGAAGCATAGGGCAAAGGGGTAGTCCAAATGAGGAATACATGTGGGCAAGGGTCAAGGGTTACCCGAATAAGGGAATACATGAGGAGGAGAAGCATAGGTCTAAGGGTAGTTCCTGATAGGGGAACTTACGTGAACAAGAAGCGAGGGACAAAAGAGGAGAGCGGAGAGATCTGAGGACTAGCCTCGAGGTGGTGACGCGGTGAAGTGGCAGGGGAGGAACGATGTGACTAGGCAATGATGCAGCTAGACGACGAGGACGTGGCAAAGGGAGTACGCGGTTTGAGAAGGGTTTGAAGGAGGGGAATACCGACTAGTTGATCGGGGACTAGAGGGTAGGATCGAAGACAGGAGGGTCGTAGGAGTGTCAAGGGCAAGGCAAGAAAGAAAAAGAAATGGGTTAGATCACGTGCTCAGCAGTAATTGTAACAAACATGCTGCAAAGATCATTGGTGCAGTCTGTGCTATTACCATAGATGATGGTCCAAACAACTTAGAGGGCTCTGGTGAGCTTGCAATTGAATTCATCCTGTATCTACTAATGGCTTTTAGATACATTAACCTCTGGCACACAGCTCCCAATCTGTTATGATTGACCCAGATAGGGATGAGCATAGACTCGATAACAAAGTTGAGGACAAAGGAACTAGAGTTATATGATATGATTTGTTGGTACCCCCCCTATCTTTTCCCCTTCTACCCCTCCCGCAAGCTCCTTGACCACCCTGATGACCCATCATTCCACCGCTAAGACTCTCTTGGACCCAGCCATTGTTTATCCTCACGTCCCCATGGCCGCGTCATCCCTTAGCCACGTCATCTCTGTCCACATCATCTCATGGACATGTCACCCTTGGCCACATCATCCTTTGGCCATGTCACCCTAGCCATGTCACCCCTTGTACCCTTCGCCCACAGGCTATGCATGGTTCCCTTCTAATTCCCCTTTGCCCATGTAAGCCTTCCTCTTTAGTCTTTCATTTCTGAGATCTCTCAATCCTGATCCTTTCCTCTTACGTCTCATTATCATACTTGTCCTTGCCCTTTGCCCTTGCCCTTGACCCTCAGTTCCTCCTCTGCCCCAGTGGCAGTGATACATTAGTCTATATAAACCTCCACCCCCTCCTCTCCGATTTCCCAGCTTAGTCTTACTCGATTCTCCCTACAACTCCCCACTCTCATACTAAGCCCCAAGTGTACTTGTTGTACTACACTTGGAATCCTATACTCCCGCTTCCCTCTCTAAGTCCCCATCCTACTTCTAAGTGGATGCTGAATACGACCATCAACTTCGACTTTCATCTTCCCTTTACTATCATCCTTGAACTTGCCTTCAAGCTAGCATTCAATGTTTGAAGCCCAGCTATCAACCATTCTCAAGTCTCCGCAAGCCAGCAGATTAGCACTCTTCGTCCTTGTTCTTTTGTTATTGAGTCTATGTTCATATCTACCAGGGTTGATCGTAACATTATATACCTAAAGGGGCTCCTTTAGTATATGTGTATACTAATCCACTGACATGTGGAGACTTGAGAACACTTTGAGAAATACAAGTGTTGGATACTAGCTTGAAGACAAGTTCGAGGATGAGAGAACTGAAGTGGAAAATGAAGGTTGAAGATTGGTGCAATAGTCCTATGTGGAATGTAGGATGTATACACCTTTTGCACATTGATTCTGGGAGCTCCAGCTTGTAGGTGTCACTTGCACCATCCTTTCCTAGGACCTTCATTGGCCCAATATACCTAGGATTCAATTCCCTTGCTTGTCCTTTAGGCATGGTGAGGTTCACCATGGCAAGATACACAAGATCTTCAACTTGAAGGATTTTTCCTTTGCTCATTTTCTTAGGCATGGTAAGCCTAAATTACTCTGCTTTCTATTATGGCGTCATGTGCCATTTCTAGATTCTTCTTGGCTTTTTGGACGAAAGTCCTCACACCTGGCGTGCTCAAGTGTCTTCCCTTGTTGATGTGTTGCATCATTATGGACATATACCCATAGTTGAGTTCAAAGGATGCAAACCCCATAGAGCTACTGATGCTCAAGTTTATCGCAAATTCCATTATGGGCAACTTTGTTGCCCAATCCTTTTGGTCGGGCTGCACCATTGTCCACAATACCTGTATTATATTTTGGATGGCCCTCTCTGATGTGCCATCGGTTTGTGGGTGAAATGCGGTCAACATTGTTACACTTAACCCAGATAGGGTTAAGCATAGACCTTTGAGGTTGTTCATCTGCTTATGACTCAAGCAAGAAGATGACCAAGTAGGTGTGGAGGGCGAGTTGAGACTAGAACTTGGAGAGTCCATGATGGAACGGCCAAGACCTCAGGCGAGCAAGATGAAGAAGAAGCATAGATTCAATGAAGAACTAGTTAAGACAGGGAGGAGGTCCTTGGGCTACGACCAGGTAGATGAAGGTAGGTCAAGATAGAGAGATGAGAGAGTGGGAAAGTGAGACTAAATAGGTATTGTGGCTATGCACAGACCAAGGTACATAGGGCTATGGATTAGACGAGTAAGGGAATATATGAGGACAAGAAGGAACAGAGATGAATTGTACATGAGGGAGAAACGAGGAATGGAAGATGAGAAGGGATGGGGAGATCCGAGGACTGGCCTCGAGGTGGTGACTTGGAAGGGTGACATGGCAGGAGAGAAATGATGTGGCTAGACAGTAACACGGCTAGATGGTGACATGGCTAGGCGATGACGCAGCTAGGTGGTAATGTGGCTAGGTGATGACATGGCAGAGGGAATACTCAGTTAGGTGAAGAGTTGAGTGGGAGGAATACTGACTAGGTGATCGAGGACTAGAGGGTAAGAACAAGAGGGGAGGGAGTGGGAGGATCAAGGGTGAGGCGAGAGGGGGTGGGAGGGGTAGGAGCAAGGTGAGAAAGAAGAAAAAGGAGCAGGCTAGATCATGGGCTTAGCAGGAATCATAACAGGGTATATACCCTGTTATCTCAAGCGAGCAGGCAAGTCAAGCTGGTATGAGTTATTTCTGAAGTCCTTTGATATCTGATATGGTCTGATAAATTTAGGAACTAGTTCTCTAGACTGCCCCTTGGGCAATGTCATGTTCCTGGTGGAAACATATGTCAGGTCATTCACACTGAAGGGGGTAATTTGTCTCTTTTGATTCACGGATTGAGTCTGCTTTATCCTCGCTTCCAAGATTGTGTCATGTGCTGACATCACAGTGTGCTTTCTCCTCTGGGTGAATGTTCTAACACTTGGATACTCATCTTTGACAGTGTCATTCCATACAAAAGTGCAGGGTTGCCTCCTGGAATTCAAAAAGAAAGGTGAGTATCCAGTCAATTCAGATCTAGCTGAATTTATTGCAAATTCAATGGCATGTAACTGTGCTACCCAGTCATGCTGATTGGGACTGATACATGAGCGCAACATCTGACCATTGGTCCTGTTTGCTCTCTCTGTTGATCCATCTGATTGTGGATGATAAGCACTAGACATGTGCTGCTCAATTCTGATCAATTTCATAAGGTGAGTCCAAAAAGTACTGGTGAATAGGATATCATGATCACTAATGATGGATTTAGGTAGCCCATCAAGCTTGTATACTTCTGTGAAGACCAGTTCAGCGATCTCCCTTGCAGTATAAGTGTTTCTGCTCAGTACTAGGTGAACCATTCTGGTCAACAGGTCAATTACTATGGTAATCAAATCAAAGTTGCTATCCCGGTTCCTGGACTGTGGGAGGGGTCCAACAAAATCAATTCCAATGGATTCCCACAGCTGGAATGAAATGTTCAACAAGTTGAGTAATCTATGTGGCTTTTGGTTTGGAGGCTTGCTTTTTTTGCAAGTTGGGCAAGATTCAATGTATCACTGAACATCTTCCACCATCAACTTCCACCAGAAATGGTCTCTAAGGTATGCTAGAGTCTTTGAAGCTCTGAGATGAGCTAGTACTGAATGTGCTTGACTTATTAGGCACTCTTTGGCTGTTTTTCCTTCAATCAAGATATCTGCAATGCAAATCACTGTTTGTTCCTTCATTTTCAAGACAATATAACCATCCTATGATGTGAAGTTGTGGTAAGTCACTGGTGAGTCCTGGATCATTTTAAAAATGGATGCTTCTCATACTGATTCTTTCTCTTAGACAAGATAGCATCATCATCTAAAAACATCAATGAAATATGCTAATCCTTGGTCAATAAGTTATCTGTTTGGGGTTCTTCATTTGCTACTAGTGAGGAGGGCTGATGACATTGAGTAGGCTTAGGTACAGCAAATTTTCTTCGCTCCCCCCTTCCATTTGTTCCTTAGGGCCTCTAAGGATGAACTGTCCTTTAATGTGCTTGGCAAATTCAGCTGCTGTTTCAGGCCTCCCCATCTCTGCTAGCAGAACCACCGTATTTAGTATAGGACCCCACCTGGTCCATCTAGCATCACCCTCCTAAGCCTCCACATGTGTCAAGTCCAGTAGCAGTCTCAGCCCCTTAATATGCAGGTGAGGTGGTGGCTTCGCCATACCACTGGAGGAGGTGGCCTCAAAACCGATGAGAAGTGACATAGAAAGGAGCTCAATCAGATGAGCTCCTATCCTGTCCTCAGCTAATTGAATGTAATCACCAGGAGCCTGAACTGTACCAGGTGCATCATTACTGTACAACATGAACAAAGCATCTGGCAGGATGTTCTCAACCCCAGGAGCATACTCAATGGCAAAGTCAAACTCGCTCACCTTTTCCAGCCACCATGCCTGGCAACCAGATAAGCTCTTCTGATTATAGAGGTGAATTAAGGCCTTATGGTCAGTCAACCAAGAAAACTGGGCAACTTGAAGGATATTGCGGTAGTGTAACATCCCTTCAATGCTGGCTAGCATCTCCTGCTTGTGTACCAGGTAATTTAGCTGGGCTGCATTCATTTTAGCATTGAAGAATGCAGTGACCTTGGGCCATTGCAGCTGCTATTCCATTATAGCATGCATCAGTCATAAACCAACTCTAGGGGGCATCCTTTTCATAACCAAGCAGAATGCGGCAATGTTCTTTGCATGCTTGCATGTATTGCTTCACTGTCTCAAAAGCACACTGCTTGGATTCATCCCATTTAAACAGAACATTGTCACCTGTGATTGCTCATAGGATTCCCATAGGAACTTAGACTTTGTAAATATCATCCACCAGATACCCCACTGAATCTATGAAGCCACACAAGAGATCTCAGTTAGTCAGCATCTTCCATTGCAAGATGGACTTGACCTTGTCCAGATCCATACAAATTCCTTCATTGTCAATAATAGAACCCAGGATCTTTATTTCCTTACAAAGGAAGCAAAGCTTCTGTTAAGGGCCTGTAGGCCCATTTAAAGGTATTTTCATTTATGTATTTGGTACATGTGATTCTTAGAATCACATGTACTCAAAATAGTATTATTATATAGTGAAGGACCGTCCTCATGATGGCCCTCAATCAATCTTATACTATACTCTACATATCATCTGGCAAATCCAATAACAGTTCACTTCACCTGTGTGATCTTGAGATCAATAAGAGATTCAACAAAGAATATCATCCTTTACAAATTTTTGAAGTGTGTACACTCCAATTCACAACAATGAGTCGCACAATAACGCATAGTCAAATGTGGATGATGGCGGGAAAACCACCTGGAGACGAGGGAGACCCGCCTCCAAAGGCTAAAGGTTAACAGTTCCCAAAAGATGATGGTCAAAAGGCGACAAGGAAGCCACAAAAGGGAGCTACCACTCCAAGGAGTGAGGCCGAAGATAAAGGCCAGAGCTCAGGTCAGAAATGACCTGAATTTGCAAAACCGATGCCAGGAAACTTCCAGAGTCCCTGATTGGTGAACACCACCAAAAAAGTCATACAAAGAACAACGGATAGTGAGACTGGAACTACAATAAGTTCCTTAACACCCCAACACTCTGGAATAGAGCTTATGTGGCTCATGTTTGAGCCCGACTCATCTCCGAGGACAGAAAGTCCTCTTGGACAGATCTATACAGAGGGGGTAGTGCACATGTGGAGGGACCCAATAATCCCAATGGATCCTTGAGTTGCAGTAGCAACAGTAAATAATTTTCTCAAAAATCTACAATGGCAATGGGCCAAATATGGGCAAGGGCCCACAGAATTCAATAATCATGGGATAGAACCCGGTCATCACCAAGCATTAAAAATAGAATGCCTAATGGCCACCCTAGCAAGGGAGACTGATGACAAATCTACCAGTAGGGCAGGAAGCCCTGGTAACAAAACACCAATAAAACAAGGGGAAGATGGAGGAAGTCCACCTTCCCTGTACAAGTCTTTACCGATTATAAAAACTTACCTACTTCCGTCAAACTGGCTAGAGATAGGGCAGAAGCCCCAAGGGAAAATATTCCCATCAGAGTACACCCATATGAAGAAAATCCCTTTGATGATAATGGTAGTGATATGGATGATACAGGTGAAATACATCATCCAGGTAATGGAAGGGAACAGGGGGAAATGGTCCTCCAGGGAGAGGTCTGTTATGTTAGACTCTCCCACAGTCTATTTATTTTTCCCAATTTTACTTTCATTTATCTTCTAAGAAAAAGGCAGCTTTGGCAGTAAGGCCTAGCAAATAACATCCACTTAGTGGAGGGACACATTTATCTTATCTTATCAGATTACAATTAGATCAAACACCAGTCATAGAGACTTGATCGTTCTTTTCCTTTCCCTGATCCAATCTGAGATCTAATCTATCCCCTTATAGTTATATTCTGTCATACAGTAATTACCATTGACTTCACTTCCTTTATTAATCTCTGCTATGCTTCTTTTCCATTCCACATCACTATGCTCTATGCACATGTCATGCTTCCATTCTTGTATAGCCTTATTTAATCTCTGTTACCCTAGACCCTACATCGGTAGATCTAGCATACACATGTACACACATATCCATGCATATATAAGCCCAGAGGACTTGACAAGGATTTCCTCAGTCTAGTTCTCTTGGAAATTTTCCCCATAGAGATCCACTTGAGTTTCCTCTTCGCTCTAAGTCTTTGTTTGGTTGTTTGGTTTGTCTTGAGCATAGCAGCTCTTTGCAGCATTTAAAGGTCCTCCAAACAGAGGCCCCCCAGAGAGAGGTTCCCCAGGCAGAGGTCCTCCAAATAGAGGCCCTCCAGAGAAACGTCCCCTAGGCAGAGGTCCACCAGGTAGGAATCCTCCAGGAGGCCCCCCAGGAGGTCCTCCTGATGAGGATGATGAGGATGAGGATCCCGATAATGAAATGGCTCCAAAGGGCTGATCTAAGCCTAGGGCAAACCAAACCAACACCTAACTAAGACTGGGAATAGCAAGGGGACTAGCCCTTGGTGAACTGAGGGGAGAGGAAGTATCCAAAGAGAACTAGACTGGGGACTCCAGTGCTAGGCTCTTGGGTTTATATATTCAAACTATATTAAATACACATGGCAGATCTGATCTACTTTAGATCTGGATCTGTGGCAGCTAATTAAATACACTAGGGAAAGGCATGGATCAAGAATGGAAGAGAAGCATACATAGCCTCAAGGCTGTGGGATGGAG
>JBBPRS010000187.1:0-43234 GCA_038093155.1 Boletus huronensis | reverse complement strand
GGTAAAGTATTTCACAATGGGTGAGTCTGTCCATGTCACATCATCATCATTAGTCCTTCACTCAAGAAACAGGCATTTGATGAAAGCACTCACAGATGCATCCAAGTCCAGCCATTGCTGTACCTTCTCAGCACCCTGTTTTTGAGAATGTAATTCTTTCTCCTTGTTCTGTTTCTCCCATTCTATAGCCATGGATTGAGGTGTAGTGCCCTTTACCATCATTGACAGGAGAAGGACATTATCCATGGCTTTTAGCACCTCTGCTGATGCATCTGACAAGAATGTTTTTCTTCTTTTCTGTTTGCCCTTCCAAGGTCTCCAATCAGGGTCCTTTGGATCATATGGCTCAACTTCAGATTCATCATCTTCAGGGGCAGAATGTTTTGGATTTTGAGCCAGGACTTGACTGAAGTCATCCCCAACCCTTTTCTCTAGCATATTCTGCAAATGATTGCACCCCCAGTGCTTGGCAACAGCAACTCCATACATGAAGTCAAGCAAGATGCTAGGTGGGGCCTGTGGGGGTGGTACTCCATCAGAGGACCAATCAGCTCAAATATCCCAGGGTGAAACAGGATTTCAGCATCCCATAGGTTTCATATACTGTAATGTTATCCGGTGATGTGGAATAGGATCTTGCTCAATCTGTGGAACATCAACAGGTACCATTGCAAAGTTGGGAGTCTAAACACAACATATATTAGAGACAAGTGTGGAGGAGACATGTATCCACTTCTGGGCATACCTTAAGAAATCCAATCCAAGCCATGCCAAACATTGCATGTAGGTCTTTGGTCAAAAGTAGTCCATTCTCAACACAGTTGATCTCAACCCCATCTTGAAGAGAAAATGGCAGTTGTTCATATAGACTGGAGCGGTCACGAACAATATAAGTGATGTACTAAAAATGGTAAGCATCACCCAGGGCCCACTGAGATCAAATAAATATACCTCATTGCCTTTGCTGTGGGGTATAATATGTGCTGCATCGCACAATTCACATTCAGTTCCTGTGATAATGCAGCTATTGTCACGTCTGCAAATATCCTCGCGAAAGCCGGAGCGTCGTGTAGTAGCTGTACTTGATGTGTATTGATCATCAAGTGCCCGATAGTCAATGAAGTGGTACATGTCTATCTCAACACATCAGAAAATGATATTGATAAAGCAGAAAGCACAAGCTTACCATCAGGCATATAATAATATTTATCTCCAAGATTGTTGAATGAGATATTCTCATAGTCCACTATCTCGCCTCCTTGAGTAGCGGAGAAGTCACCCTTGGTACCACAAACAGCAAATGTGGCAAAACGAAGCCATTTGAGGGGGCGAAGAGTAAGTCTTTTGATATCTTGATATGGGATGGAGAGAGCACAAATCCATTCAGTGGTGGATGCAACTTGAGCTTGAATGGGCAGGTAGATGTGAACAACATCAACAGTAGCAGCCTGAGCCATCATGATATCAAAGTCGTAGCAAGAGTTCTCGCGGTCACATGTAAGACGGAGATTGAAAGTGAGTCGGTGTCGAGCGCGCCGGGTTGAATCTTGAAAGGTTCACGACAACTAACAGCCCGACTGACCAGCACCGCGTACGGATCGCGTACGAGCAGCAAAAACGGCTAGAACGGAACCGACAATGTCCTTGAATGACCGCCCGGGGTGGCAGACCGACGATCTCGACGAAGAATGGGTCGACGGGGACGACGCCTCCCTCGGCACACAGTCCATCTCCCTTACCACACCACTGCCCGGTTTCTTACAGACATCGAGTGTGGATAACGAGCTGGAAACGAGCCCACACATAGCTGGTACATTCTTGATCAGGGAAGACATGCCCGTCGCTGCACTCCTTCCAAAGACGCCTGGTCGGCAGATCAAGAAGGGCGGCATGAAGGACATCTTCAGTCCTTTGGCTCTGGAAAAGATGTTCGAGCCACCCTCGCCACCCCCTCAGAAACCGCTTGCGTTAGCACTCACTGCTGCTCCATCGGTGCCCTCTCGACTGTCACAGGCGTTCACCCCGAATGATAGTCGGTCCGACTCAGATACGAGTGCTCGCGGCAATACAGCTGATCTCAAGCCGACATCCTCCACAGATCTCCTCGCTCCTCCTTCATCCATGCTCGGGACACACAGGCCCACTTTGGAGGGCCCGTTCACTTTCTCTGTTCCGTGCCACAGTCCCAGGTTTGCGCAGGCGGAGAGCACCCCAGGGCATATATACAGTGCTGCTAATCCACCAATGACAGATCCAAGGCTTCGCTTGTTCCAACTTCAGTACGACACATTCACACGAGACCACCTCTCGGCAATGGTGGACTCCATCGCGGTCAATACGCCGTCTGGAGGAAGTGCCGAGGGAAATGGTTCGTATCCCAGTCCCGTTCAACGCGTTCTATTCAAGCCACAGCAAACGCCCGTCTCAGATGATAGTTCCACACGTAGCGTCAAACGCATCAAGCTTAGTCCCCCACGCGACTTTTATGGCGAAGGTGCAGGTGCAGGAGCTGTTGTATCGCGTCCAAAGACGCCACGAGTGGATTACGTCGGCGAGTCGCGTTCGCTCATGCAGCAAATCAAGCAAGCTCGCGATTTTTCAACCATTTCTACCAATGCGACGGCGCAGACTCCTGCTACAGATAATTCCAAAGTAAAAGCATCTGCGCGTATTCCTTCGAATGGTGAGTCTATTCCTCTTACATGCAACGCATTCCAACTGTAGATACTAGATAATCGCGCCGCCCTTATGCCGGTCATCAGCGAGAGGAGCAGATCTGTCACAGGATCGTCCACTGCTGCGCCAAGCGGTCACTCCTCCCTTGCTATTCGGCTACAGGCAGCAAGTCTCATGCAACAGATCAAGAACGACATGAAGGGTTCGAAGCGCCTGTTTTCCGGGGATACAGAATTCTCTCGTTATACTCATGCGGAAGATGAGCGAGCCGACCAGTCCGTATCTGTACTGGAAAAGTCACAACAAAGCATCTGGTCCAATGGGAGTCACGAACGAAGCCGACGGAAGTCACCCAGGACAGGCTCTCCTCGCCGCCCCTCGTCCGCTTCGCGACATCACCCTAGTCCACGCAAATTTTCCCGCTCGGTTTCCGATGACCGTGAGCGTAGCCTCGTCCTCGATATGTCCAATATGTCGATCGAAGCGCCATGGCAAACAGAGGCGCGTTCTGTCGCGACCCACACTGACCCAGCCCCAAATCCCAACATTCCTCGCATCAGAGTCACGTCATCGACTATCATCGAAGCGTTCCCCCAATCCCCGACACAAACACCTCATTCATATCCGTCTTCATCGGTCCGTTCAGGAAATAATCAGGATTTAAACCGGTTCGTATCGTCAAGCACAGCTTCAGGGACCACTATCACCGAAGGCAGTGCACCCTCATTTGTGAAGCATGCAGGGCCTGTTCATATCACGCACATTACGCCATCTGATATTCCGTCACTTCCACAGCGCGTTGGGAAGATGGTGTACGACAAGGAACTTATGAAGTGGTTGAGGGCTTCCACACGGATATCATCCGACGGCGATGATATGAGAGATCACACGTCCGTGACGGATGGCGAGAGTGAAGATCCGTTCAGGGATATCGAGAGCTTGCGTGAGGATGACTCAGGGGGCACGAACGTGAGCGGGGTCGTGGCAGAGGAGGTCCCGATGCCGCCGCAGGAGACAAAAGAGGTGGAAGCAGAAGCGCAGCCCAAGCAGGACGCGACCCGGATAGAGGAAGGAGAGGAAGGGGATGCCAACGAACAGGAGGAATTGACCTCGTTCTCGTTGGATGGTCCATCTGTCGTTGTGACTCGAATCGTCCCTTCAGATGAAGATAACACCGGAGACGATACCACCGTGTCTGATTCTGAAGAGGGTGACGGTACAGGGGCGAATTCTGAAAGCCAACCCGCCCCGTTAGTGTTCGACTCTGAGGACGATCTGTCCAACGATTCCCCTGACCAACAGCCAGTCCCACCCATCGAAGTAACACCAGTGGCGCCTCGCAGGGTGTCCGCCGTTACGACACCGATGCCACCCAAGTCGGCGCTCAAGAGCACGAGTGTGACGCCTGTATCAGCGATGAAGGACCAAAATCGCGACAAGTCCCGCACACCCACTCAGAGATTGGGGCACAGGAGATCCGTCAGCTTCTCGGATGGAAGACGCGATGGTCCTATCAGGGGGCTTACTGTGAAGCCGCACGAGAGTGACGATGATCTCGGGACGAGCGTATCCTCTTTCGAGCTCACTCGGACATCTAGCTATACTCCTTCAGCGAGATCCAAACGGATCGCCGAGATGATGCAAGATCTGGAAAATACGAGTAAGCTTCGCGTTCGTTGGTAAGGGATGGTGCTGAATTCTGTGACCAGTCGAGTCTGAGGAGTCACCGACGAGATCGTCGGCTCCAATCCACGGCGTCGAGGATTTGCAACTTATGGGTAATCGACGCCCGAGCAGTCAGATGGCGGTCGTGGACTCGAGTGGATCTTCCCGGCGGGTATCCTCGATGTCCAGGAGGAGCAACTTTTCCGATCAAGATCGAAGGAATGCGACTTTCTTGACAGAGTGTTCTTTCGGAGTTGCGCACGATAAACTCGTACAGGTGATCACTGACGTACAGCCTTTTGAGCCACATTGGGAAGACTTGAGCAGTATCGATTTGTCAAAGAAGTCGCTAGACAGCGTCGCAAGGCTCAAGGAGTTTTTGCCAAAACTTGACTCGCTGACATTGTATGTGGTACATACACGTTGCGTGCAATAAGGAGGTATCTTGGACTGACGTGAAATTGACAGAAACTGCAACCAGCTGTCCTGGTTGAGCGGAATCCCTGCATCCCTGCGGACACTTTCTGTCGCTTCTAATGTGTACGTCCGTCGGGATTACCGAAGGCGACGTTCACATCCTGAACGACTTTGAAGCTTGACAGGCGTCACATCATTCAGTCACCTTCAGAATCTCGAGAGCCTTGACATCAGCAACAACGATATTGACTCACTGAATCGTAAGTGAATGAGATGCAGTGTATTATTCGCGAAGTTGATGCTCAATGTTGATTGGCGTCAACCAGAATTGCAGTGTCTGCGACACTTGAGAGAGCTCAGAGCCGATGGCAATCGGATCACAAGCTTGGACGGATTGCAGAAGCTGGAAGCGCTCACGAAACTAAGCGTGCAGGGTAACCTGATTCGGGAGGTGGATTTCAGCTTATTCCGATGGTAGGGCATTTCGTCTTCCGTTTTCTCCGTGTCGATGACTTGGCACGTTCCTGTAGGCTACGGCTAGAGATGCTGGACTTGAGCCAAAATCGGCTCGGCAAGGTTGCTTCGCTGGCACCGAGCCTTCCTGCGCTAATGGTTTTGAATCTCGGTAGGTTGATTGTGGTTGTCACGTGTACCTGACTGATATGCTTGACAACTCAAAGATGGCAATTTATTAAATGATCTTGATGCCGGTGGTTGTATGACGAGACTGCGCATTTTACGCGCAAGTAACAACCGGCTGCACAGCCTCGATGTGGGGCACTTTACGAACCTGCGAACGCTCTACCTGGACAACAATTCGCTGGCAGGGCTGCTAAAGGGGGAACGCCTGGTGAAACTGGAAAACCTTTCCATGCGAAACCAGAGCTGTCGTGATTTGTGAGTGGCACAATCGTTTGAGTGGTAACGTGACGTGACGGGATCTTTCATTATGGGTGCCTGATTGATGGGGATGATGGTGGTGATTTGCAGTCATCTCTCGACCCGCCAATTCCGGGATGTGAAACGGCTTTATCTCTCAGGTATGTCAAGTGCTTCTAGAAGATCTATGGAGTGGAGCTTGAGAACGAACGCATATCTCGTTCACTAGGCAACAAACTTAAAACGAATTTTATCGAGGAGGCGTGTTACAATCTGATCTATCTGGAGGTTGCGGCGTGCCGGCTGACCACTCTGCCGCGCGAGCTGGCACGATTGACTCCCAACCTTCGGGTTCTGAACCTCAACTATAATTTCCTGGAGGACGTGGCGGACTTGGACGGTCTCACGAGACTAAAGAAGCTAACCATGATTGGATCTCGCTTAAAGGGAACGAAACCGCTGATCCGTGTTCTTCAACGGATGCCCGATGTGGAAATGCTCGACTTGAGGTGAGGACGCCATCGGGGTTTCGGCATTCACCATCGCGGCTGGTCTTCCTTGTTTATCGTCGCCTTTTTTTTGTTGACGACCCGAAACTGACCGATAATGTTGACAGGATGAACCCGAGTACGCTCGGGTGGTATCTGCCGCTTCTGGTGCGGGACGTGCCTGGGGCATTGCAGCCATCGGAGAACGGGGGAGCGGGAGGGCGGCGGAGGGGTGAGAAGGGGAGTGAATATGGATGGCAAGAGCTGGACGCAAAGTTTCGTCGGGACCTGCCGGACGATGTGTACGTCGGCCGCCTGGCGTATCGAGGGCTGGTTATGCGAGCATGCCCACGGATCCGGATGTTAGACGGAGTGGAGGTATCGGAGAAGGAACGGGCGAAGGCTAATCAGCTACTGCAGGGGATCATGGGAAAGGGGAAGATTAAGGGGAGGAGAGCGGGAGGGGAGTCCGATATGGGAGAGGACGGTGACAGATTATGCCTGCCCACATGACTTGATGTGATTTAGACGATTTGGTCATGCTTTTTTTTTGTCGATGCGGGTGGATGCGTTACAGATCTGACTGGATACGATTATTTGTTATTGTATATAAAATTAATATTATTTCGGGGGGGTTTGGTTAGATCCAGAGGTTACGAGAGTGGCACTCATTTGATGGGGGGCCGGGCAATCGGAGGGGGCTGTGTGGGATTCTGAACCCAAATCGAGTGGCCGAGGCGAAGATTTGGGGCTCCGCGCGCGCGTGAATGTGCCTGGACCCGGGCAAAATTGAAAGAGGCGCATCTGAAACGGTGTCCTCGAGGCGCCTGGCGAGGCTTGTCCTCATATATCTATTTGTGGGCGGGCATTTCGTTATGGGATGTGCCCTGTGATATGTATGATGATCCCGGTTGCGATGGGCAAGAGGACGTGCCGAGAGGACGCAGGCCGACGCGAAGACGAGGGGGTTGCGTGCGAAGAGGCGCGGGCTGACGTGACGCTGGAGACGGGACCGAGCCCGTAAGGGTTGGGTGGTGATTGATTTGACACGGAGCTCGCTTCGACGTTGGGTCTGCGGACGAGGAGAAGGAAGGCTGTCCGGGATTGGAATGGGGGGTGCAGCGGACGTTATTCGCTACCGAAAAGGCCTCGCGGGATTGTCTCGCACACGGTGAGATGAAAAAGCGACGGGACGTTGCCGGCAAACGTTAAGCTTCCCAGGGCTAATTACTTTCTTTGAGTGCCTTGCACAGCGATCGTATTTCATAGCACCCAAAGGATCGGAGCCATGGCAGCTGCGTCCCCCCTCCCCGCCCGAGTCCCACCTGCTCTTAAAGACCCGTCCCTGCCCGCACATCCTCCTCATCCACTGCCCCTCGCCCGCGCTCATGATCGAGCAGAACTCGCCCCTCCTCCTCCCCGTCTCGTCCTACAACATCGCCCACCTCCATCTCTCCCTGTACGTTCCTCCCTTCTCGGCCTTCCGGCTTCGTAAGCGCGTGTCATATGTCATGATCTATCATGATCGACCTGTCACGCTCTCTTCCTCCATCATTCCTCTCTCTTCTCTCCCTTGCTCTCCTCCCCGACGCCGCTGATTCATTTGTCTTCTCCTCAGCGCTGATCCAAAAAACGACATCTCATTCGCCGACGACCTGTCACATCACAGCTCCCCGGCTATCTGGTGGGTCACTCCCCCCATCCACCCCGTTCCGACCCGTTTTTTCTCTCTTTTTTTTGCTTTTTGTCCTCATTTTCGTGCTTCCTATTTGGTAACTGTCTCATTGCAGTCCCGAGCCCGACCTCGACTTCTCCCAACGACGAATGTCCACCTCCACCGCCTCCGCCCCAGACACCGACACAAGCAGCATCCCATCCCTCCAAGACAAAAAGCATTCGTCCCCCTCCGTCTCCCCACAGCCAGACAACAGGCCTCGCTCCGACGACGCCCACGCCTGGAATTTCGACGACAAGCAGCTTGCTGATCCCACCCTCGATAATACCCAAAGGGTCCAGCTCCCCTCCATCTTCACTACCTTCGAGGATCCTTTCCGCAACGACATCCGTCGTCCCTCGCTCCCGAGCATCGCCTCCGATTCCGCATCGAATACCCGCTACAGGTCTTCTCCGTATCCCCAGCCCGCCACCCGCAGATCCCACGCACCTGTTAATCAATCCAATCCCCCCACATACCACTTCCCGTCCTCCGTTGATACCCAAGACCAGTCTGCAGAGAAACCCCATTCGCGTCTTAATTATAATAATTACTCAGAACCTTCTGCCTATTCCCAAACTTCGCTTCCGAGTGCACCCGCTTCCTCATCCCAGATGTCTTCTTTCGCCTCTCCCCTCACCCCTGATCTGCGCCAACAAGCACCCTACGTCGAATCCGACGACTGGTCCAATTCGCCTTCCACGATCTCACGCCCAAGCTCAACACCGAGTCATCCGTCCCTCAATGCGCCGCTGAAGTACGAAGACGGTCTGCGCCACTCTTCTTTCAGCGCACCCATCGGTCAACAACAGATGTTCCCGAACGCGAGCCGCATCTCGGGTCAGCAAGATCGAAGACCTTACCCTCCTGGCACTCAGAAGTCCGAAGAGTGGTCCTTTCCTAATCAGGAGTTCGTATTGCCTCCCAGCAACCCTTCCTATAATTCGACGTCAAGTCCCCTTTCTCCGTCTCAGCCGCCCCCGCCTTCGGCTGTGCCTCCGCCATCATCGCCTTCGTCTCGCCCCCCGCAGACCGTTCCTTCCTCCACTCTGGTCGATCGCCCTACTAAAAAACGCGGAAAGCTCCCAAAGGAGACAACCGACTATCTCAAAGCTTGGCTGCATCGTCATTCAGATCATCCATATCCCAGCGAAGAGGAGAAAAAGCAACTGTGCCATGCCACTGGTTTGAGCATGAGCCAGGTTTCCAATTGGATGATCAACGTAAGGCACCCATCACTCCATGTTTCGCTTTTCACTCACAGGCCTCCACCAGGCACGGCGCAGGATCTTGGCACCCGCTCACAGAGCAGCCTCAGGGCCTACCACATCGGCGCCATATCCCCCAGCGACGCGCACCACGCCCGCGACCACCGCAATGCTAGAGCCCGTATCCCGTCGCACCACGATTCCGCAGGAATCGTTACAATTGTATCACCCCATGTCGCTTCAGTCGATTCCGTCGTCTAACCAGAATCACGCGCCCTCGCCATCGACCGATTATGTGGGGTCTAACCGGCATCTTGTCGGAATGCCACAGCGGTCATCACACCAATACCACGGAGGATCCAGTGCCCTGGACATTCCCCAATCGAGGCATTCTATGGCATATGTCTCAGGGCAAGGGCACCACTCTGGGAACGGGAGCCAGGCAGGGCATTACATACCGATGTCCGCTCCCCCGTCCCTTTCCGCAAGCCCGTTTGGGTCGCACAGTCTGGGCGGCCATCATCACCATGGGCAGTCGCTGTATTCGTCGCAGCATCATCATCAATCATCGTTGTCTCCCAGTTTCCTCCCGAGCCCGACACAAGGATCTGAAAGGCTACCGGTACACTCCACAGAACAACACACGCACAATTACTATGGCGAAAGCCACCCGCATCCTTCGTCCAATCCTGGATCCGCTTTTTCTGGCCCACATTAATCATTAATTCGACACACGATGGCCCGAGTTGAATGGATAGGGGGAATCTGATACATTCGATGCCGAAAGCACCACTGCGTGTAACAGTATTATTAGTAGTATTATACTGACTTAGTCGCTTTCGCCTTCTTGCAACCATCATACAGCATCCTGCAGAAAAAGATTATTTTTCATTTCTTTCATTTATTCGAGATGTCATCACCGCTGCACGGGTGCAGTCCCCTCGGGTTTCTCCCACCTGCACAAGGAGCAGAGCAGCGGAGAAGACGTTCCTAATGTATCCCTATGCATCTGCATCCGATCTGGTCGTATGCCGACTCGTGCTTCCACTTTGCCTCGTATAGCATGTCTTCCCCTCCACCGTTCTTCTTTTTTTTTTCCAGAATGCCTATAGTCGCATCCTGCGTACCTCGGAGGGAACATTCTTGTAACCCTGTACGAATTGAAACATTTGATACCAGAAATACCAAAATTTCGAGCCTTCCACTGATTTATGAGTTGGCTGATCCGGGCGGCGGCGCGACTCGTTTTTCTTTTCTTTCTCTCTTCCTTTCTTTTTCTTTTTCTTTTTTCTTTTTTCTCTCTTACGAGACCTCAGCCTATCTCGAATTCGCCACCCGGGGATCGCGATCATCGATAGGGTGACGATTGCACCCGGAGCTCGGCTGGACCGCCGCCACACACATGAAGCTCCAATGGTAACACGCCGTTTTGCCAACAGAATGACAAGTCTCTATCTCCTCCCTCGTGCAAAAACATATGCAATTCAAATTCGCCAAGATACGAACAAGGGATCGCGTTTCGGGGCCAACCAAATGTCGCGTGTTTTTCTCTTCCATTCCATTCCAGTCCTTTTTGTTTTTTGTTTTTTTTGGAAAGAACGTGGGTAGCGGAGCGTCGGAGCGTTAGAAGTGTGGGTCCTTTTACTATCCGTGGGGTTTTTTTCTTATAAAAAAAACTTTCAAAAGTAGAGCTTTGGCCAGCCCCATGATGATCGCATCACTAGTGTGCTGATGGGGTAGCAGAATGAGCCTTCGGGACGGTGAACGATGGACGACAAGACGACAAGACGACGAACGAGCCACAATTCGACCAGGGTCTAGGGCCTAGGGTCCGTTTAGCCCAACGAGTAGTAACGCGCCGAGCGATCGGGTAGGCCAATGGTAAAAAAAAGACCAACGCCAATTTGAACTCACAATCATGCATCATGATGCATGCTACCAACCACACACACGACACGCGAGATCAACTGAAACTGACGGCATCGGCGCGGTGGTGTTGCCGCGAACGATCGATATCTTTTTCTTGTCTTTTTCTTTTTGCAACCACGGCATCATTCCCAAGCGGGTTTTTTTTTGTCGACAAGAGGAGACGAAGCGAGCGGGGGTGATGAATGATTTTGACTTTTTGGAAACGCGGTGGTCATGGGTTTCCACTCCACTCTCCGCCCCCTTCCTTTTTTCCTTGCCCCCGGATATGGATTCGATCATCTTCGTTGAAACCCGGTGAAACTTGTTTCGCTGGCATATTTACAGCAACCCGTTCCATTCCGATCGAGATTTCAGAATATTGGGCGTCTCTGTGTGAAAAAAGACTCGTCTAGAAACAAGGAACGAGAAGAGAGGGAGTGGGGGAAAGGGGTTCGGTAGGATCTTAGAGAGTCTGTATTTTTTTTCGTATATTTATTATTATTTTTGTTATTCGAAATCGTTCGAGCGCACTTAGCATAAACACTCTCTGCCTGTAACATGAACATACCCGAGCTCGATAAATTTCTTTCTAGAGGACCAAAACCCATTCGCCGATGTACGGACCACCCACCACGTCACACAAGGCTACCGTGTCGATACGGAGCCCTACCTAACCGTTACATTAAATAATCGGGTTCGCGAAAAACGGAGGTTCGAACCATAGGAAATTAGGTTAAGCATGATTTTGAAACGAACTTTTTTTTTCTGTTATCCATTTGGTTCGCGTGGTGGGCTGGACCCGCATAGATACCCTAATATAGTCTATACCCCCTAGTACCTACGCGAGGTGGCCAACGTATGTGTTTGTTTTCGTTTCTATTAGCGAAGTGAGGGCCAAGCTCATGCCGACTCCCCGGGCTACTCTGAACCCCTCGCGGTGTTTCAATCAGTTACTAAGTTGCACAGGTTGGCGGGGGAGAGGAACCGCAGCAGAAAGGCAGAGCAAATATCGACGGTGATGATGACAAATCATGTGCTGCGCTAGCCTATCATATCGTTATTACAGTAAACCTTTTCTTCGCAAATGGCACGCGTTTTGATGGTAGGCGCTTGATATGATATAGTTCGGAGTGGGTCATGGGCGGCGGACGGTGCTTGTACGTCTTGCATCGTTCTAGCTCGCTTACAATCAGATCAAACGGAATGGAAGGAGGGCAAATAGTACAGAACATTTGAACGGGGGGAATCGGACCTTGCGCGCCGGGCACCGGGCACCGGTAAACAGACTGAGCTAGGTAAAACCCGGCCCGGCGTCACACTGTCTGAAAAGACAATTCCAGGCTGTGAATTAAATTAAGCGAGACGAGGTGCGAAAGAAAGAGAAAGAAAAAAGAAAAGGAGAATGAGCCGAGCGAGGAACGGATCCGGGCCCCGAATGGATCTTCCGAAATGATCGCTGCATCCCCCATGCCTGAGCAACGCTTGTACTTGCTTCCGAGGGCAACGTCCGACAAACGGCGATCTGAAACGCAGGGGGAGAGACACGGGAGTGGGTACGTGCATGATGTGGCGTCGCGTCCCATTCAGATTATTCGTACCGTTCGGTCCAATCATGGATTCCTTCCGGGATCTTCCTGCCCCCCTCTCTCTCTCGCGGCCACCGGGGCGGAAAGCGTGGTCGCGATGACGACCGGGATACCGTCTCGCCGTGTTCGTTCCGCATGATCAGCCCGGGTCTTCTGTTCTTGTTCGTCGTCGCGCTTGGCGCGACTCCAAAGTGGAGCGCCATCAAATATATACCAGGTACATCCAGGGACTCGTCCCCACAGGTCGAGTGAGAACCAAGTAAGGGTTAGGTACAAAGTTACGCCCTCGGGGGCGGGAAAAATCGAATGGAAAAGAGTGCGATCATCGTGATCAGATACGTACCTTGGTATGTAGACGTACAGTGGGTGAGTCATGGGCACTGCCCACGCACACCACTACGTGACTGTAGGTATGTAATAAGCATGACCCGTAGAACGATATGATCCATGATCTCTCGCCAAGTTGCCGCAGCTCTTAGGGGTCAATTCCACCGAACTTTTCTGGAGAGTTTACAATGGTCCTGACTGGCCCGTGAGCACCAGGTGAGGCGGAGCTTGAGAAGCTTAGAACGTTTGGTTTCTGCGGGTCCCGAATTCGTGGGCGCGTGGCCGAAAGGTCAAGTTGGAGTTACCAAGACGTCTTCCCACATGTCTGAGCTAACGACTACGTGGTCCACCTTAGCATTCCCGCGGACAAGTTCCTCTTCAGCCACTCATGCGGTTACGGCCCCTAACGAAATGACGAAACTACGAGCGTCATATGGAGGTAGAAGAGGTCAGCATAACGTTACGTTTCACCTGGGTCGCTCATGGATGAGGACGAGCCGTTACCGGGAGGGACTAAACGGATGAAAAGGGGCATATTGTTACTAGAAATGGTCCGAGACTTCTCCACAGGACGAGCGACGACGCTGTAAGAAGAAGGAGCAGAGCATGTGATTAGCTCATTTTGCGCCGAATCGGATTGGACTACGACAAAGGGAGAGCGGATTCGGATTCGTTTGTGATGAAACGTGGGCCAGAGAAGCAGAAAGCACGACCTCGGATAATTAAAGGGTTCGGAAAGTGCCACATAAAACATGCTTACCTGAATGTCTTCTCGATAATTACCGAAGGGTCAACCGTGAATTCGAGATCACGAACGAGTGTGAAAAGGAACATTTTGATCCTGAAAGCCAAAAATATCAGCATACACATAATTTCATTTCCCGCAAGGAATCTCTGTCAAGGATAACATTCCAAGAAAAATGCAAGGCATGGGGGCCAGACGGCCTAGACCCCGTAAAATGTCCAACATAGCAACCAAATTCTGTCTTTCACTACAAGATGCGGAAAAGTCTAAAGAAAGCAAATCATGCCTCGTGCCTTTGGAGTATTGCATGGAAGTTACGAAGCACGTGCGAACCCCACGGAGGACGCCGCCGGTGCAGGAATATGGATGTTCAGACAATACAGTAACCAATTACTCACTCGGCCACTGCGAATCTATAACCTATACACCCACGGTTTCCGCTCAGGAACGTCAATATATTCGAGTACAAGCCTTGGATTGCCCTGCTGTTCTCTGGAGGATTCCTCCATCGCTCAGGCCTGCGGATACCGGCGCCACTGATCAGATGCGGCCAGGGTCAACAAACCAGATAATCGCGTACCTGAAGGTACGTGCATCTTGACCCCATATGGAGTAGCTTTTATTAATCGCTTGAATAGGTATTGTGATGATGTCGTGTTTGGCAATCTTTATCGTCGTATTGAGCACCCCGTACTTATCCCAGAATGGCCGCTGAACGGGGATCTCGTCGTCCTCCATAGCCACTCGCATAGTCCAAGTCACAGGGGCATGAAATCTGAGTGTTTCACGAACGACCCAATCAAGATATTCTAGCTTGGAAATATCCTCGTGCAATGTCGGAGAATTCGAAGCTATGGTGCGAATCGCCACCCGCAGACGGTTCTGACATTGCGGTGCAGTTGCCAGCGCATAGAGACACCAAGTAAGCGCAGAAGACGAGGTTTCGTAACCTGCTATCAGGAAGGTAGATATCTGACATAAAACCTCCGATGTGGTCATCCTTTGAGAGGCGAAGGAAGCCATATTCGATTGGACTGCGAACGCAACTTAGGGCGACGCACTCCCCCGGGACCGAAACACCCACCAAGGACACTGAGTAAGTCAGGCTCGGTCGGAGATAGTGAATAATCCCGCTTGTCGTTCCAACGAAGTCGGGCTTCTTCAACATTGATCGTTGTCTTGCGCTCATCGATCAGTTGGAGACCAACACGGATCAAATGAAGACGCGCTTGCCTCGGAATGAGAGCGCTATGGATTATGAGAAGCTGTCGCAGCAAGATTAAATGACAAATCGTCCGATATGACGCACGAATTTTCGGAGTAACGGGATCCACGTTTCGAGGATAGTGCGCAGTTGAAGCTTTGTGGCTGTAGTAAATATCAATCGGTAAGCGTTAGCAAGCTCGTCGCTTTGGCCCGAGAGGGCGTTGAAATGGTATCCAAAACCTGAAATACCGATGGGTGAATGCTCAAATCTTGCAAGGTCACCATATCCATACCAGCGATCCCAATGACGTCTAGGGTAGCTCTGGAAAAGCCACATCAAGACCTCTATTGGCTTGGAATGATCCTCCGAGAGGAGAATCCAAATATCACGCAACTTGCAAGAGATAGTCATTACTCACAACACTTCCAATAGGCATAGAGGAGACAACACACCTCAGAAGCTTTATCCCCGAATACCGGGGTCAGTCTCTTGACATGCGCTGCCGTGAATGCAGGATTCTATATACAGTGACACTTTGATGAGATTCAAGAACACAACGATAAAGATGGCGGCCACTTCTCACCAATAATCTGCGCTATAGCAGGGCTGTTCAAAGGAGGATTGTTCATGGAAAAGGGAAGCTCACCTGTCTTCTATGTACATCTCCTTCTGTGGTGAGAAGGCCTTCGTCGCCCGCACCCATCGCTGCAAGGTTATCGCGGACAGAATCTGGTTTCTGATAAGTATCGGAACGAGAGAGAATATGAGCAAGTGCAGTTAGGTCTGTCGTCAGCAACCGAGACCCCCCGAAGAAGCCCTTGTATGCGTATGTGGATCCATAGGTGGCATCCCAGTCGTGGAGAAGACCTGTGTTCTCTTGGTCATACATCTCGCGCAGGTTTCCAAAGAGAAGGGATGGGCTGGGTGGGCCGCGAAGATGCTGCAGAGGCGAGAAGTGTTGCCTCCAGAGCAGCGCTATGAGGTCGGCGAGGACGTAGTACGTAGCCAGGACGAGCGCGGCCCCGAGCACGAATAAACCTGTCCAGAGCTGGCCAACGGGGAGTGTGAACGACATGGGGGATTCACGAGTAGCTATGAGGCTCTTCCTATAAACGTTGCCAGTGCGAACGGCATTCAACGGCGACGCTCATCGTCTCCGCCCATCTCGGGAAGATCTTGAACCGTGAACGGGGACAACATTGACCATAATCGAGATCCGTCACAGGGCTCATCCAAGTTCGAGCCAAGGAATGCGTCCAGCCTGCAGTAACAATGCCGACATCACCACCCCCATCGTCGATAAAATTTCCTCACCAGCCTTCGCTTCTTTGCTTTCGATCCACCCAAACGACGTGACGCTCCATGGCCGAGAACTTCCACCCCAGTGGTCCTCCTGGTGGGCTTGGGCGGAAGACTACGCACTTGTCCACCCAGAACACCCACCAGCTTGGCTGGAGCTGATGCGCTACTTTACGCGTCCCTGTGGCGACGATGGACCCAAAGTTGACGTGAGCGACGTTCCGAGTCATCGACGGCACTTTGTGCGCCGGTAATTCTACTCGCTAGATTCCCCCAGAACTTTGTTCTTTGGTAGACTCCGTGCGCAGCCTGCAACTCCAGCGCAACCCGTCAGGTAAGTCGCTTTCCAAATTCCACAGAAACTGGGAGCGATGATTTCCTACTTGGCGCTAGCGTACGAAACGCGCGATGCAAGCGACCGCTTCTATCGTATCTCGCCCAAAAAACAGCATGAAGTCGATCGCATGTCCTCATACATCCACCATCTCGTTCACTCAGAGAGCCCACGGTCCGTTTGGCACGCGGTGGACGTCGGGTCCGGTCAAGTGAGTTGTCCCATCATGTCTTGGATATAGTCTGATTGTTGATTGAACTCGAGTTCTTAGGGATATTTGTCCAGAGCACTTCAAGTATTGGACTTTCACGTTCTCGCTCTGGACAATAACGAGAACCAGACGTCGGGCGCCAGTCGATGGACGACCAAGGAAGCAGCGCTTAAATTAAAGAGAGAACGCACGAATCTCGAAGGTGTTGGGAAGCCTACCCAGAATTCATCGAGCCATCCCAGGGTCGAGTCGACAGAACCAGAAAATCCAGGCCATCTTCAAATCAGCGATTCACAGACCCTAATCGGAGCTCGGAAGGGGTCACTTACCCATCGAACGGTTCACGTTTGCCCTCGGACACTAGAGGAATCTATAGCTGATTGGCTCACGGATCCCCCAGGGATCCAAGCACACGACGACGCCGATATCCATCATTCACCGACACGTCCGGAAGCCGTGCCCGTTATGTTTGTCGCTCTTCATGCTTGTGGCTCACTAACTGTCGATGTGTTGCGTACCTTTCTGTCGGATTTGGCTCGAGCGCCACAAACAAAAGATGTCCGGCACGCGTGGAGACCCCACTCTCTCGTCGTCGTGGGTTGTTGCTACAACCTAATGTCCCCTTCTGGTACGCCAAGCATATACATGGCTATCAATACTAGGTGTGAGCAAGATTGCAGATTTTCCACTGTCTAAACCTCTTCGAGACTTGGATCCAGTCCCCAAGTTGACGATTGCGGCCGTCCATCTGGCCGCCCAAGTACCCTCTCAGTGGCTGAAGAGTGAAGATGCGACACGAGATGCCGAATTGGCCTTGCGCAAAGTCGTCTATCGAGCTCTCCTACAGCCCGTTCTGCACGCGGCGGCCGCGCAGGTGAACGCAATCAGGAACCACGCGACGCTCTCGGAACGGGTCATTCACCCTGGTCTTGGAGAGACGTTCGAAAATCGCCGGCTGGGAAAGCTCAATGATAAAGCGTACCAGGATTGGCCTACATTTTTGGAACGTGCCACAGACAAGCTTGGTATCGACCGTGCGGCGGTCAGCGCGTTTCTCCCCGACTGGTTCACGCACGAGGAAGCCCGGTTGAGAATGGAGAGTGCCTTGTTCGTGCTGCAAACCCTGCGCTGCATACTTGGACCATTGATCGAAACTCTGATCCTTCTTGATCGCCGCAATTGGATACAGTATGAGTTGGCGGAAATGAATCATCGCGGCCAAGAGGTGGAGGTGGAGGTGGAGATGATCAATTTATTTGATCAAGCTACTGGGAGTGGAAGGAACGTTGCGCTGGTCATTAAGCCCGCCACAATTCCGCATAGCACATTGTGATTGAACGTATTTAGGCCGGGGGTTCCATATTACATCCTGGTCTGGCGCAAACCCCACTCTGCGTCCTACGCGTCGATACAGTGCTCTTGCCGCAGAGACAAATTACCAATTAGTTCATACCATTCAGTGGCCACGTAAAGACATCCTTCCCGATCTTCACCGAGATCCTATCCGCAACGAAACCACCCGTTCGTGCCTGCGAGAGCTTGGCTGTGTATGCTTCGTTGAGTGAAGACACGAGAGTGTGTGGGAAATGAGGGATGCGGTGAAAGCTATTAGATGGGTGTTCGGTTACGCTTGGAGATGCCGATCGCAGATGCTGCTCCTCGGGCGGAGCACATTCAGGTAATGTGATTTCATCCAGCTCCCCGGCTATCGAGAGGGAAGCTATATTGGATGGCGATGGGGTCTTCTCCAACAATGCCCATGCGATCGAAGTGTGAAATTTTGGGTCAACATAGAACTCTTTCTGTCGCAACAAGCGGAGAGTTGGTCCCAGAAGGTCCAGACAGTGGCGCAGCTGAAGCAGATCGTCAGGAATCGCTGGCTTTGTTAAGTGCATGCTGATAATTCAATCACCTCTCCATGGCCGGCGCCGACTTCCAGGGCCAAAAAGGTCCTGGTTCTTTCATCGTTCGTCAGCTCTGAAAAGGTGGTAAATGACGCATCAAAACTATTCGCAGCCGAGGTCATCCTTCTGTGCGCGCTCAAAGCTGGAGATGAACGCACGGAGCCATTGAAGAAGCCGCCATTCTTACGGCTCGTTTAAATTCCTCGCGTTGATGCGCCCGCAGAAATATGGGACGGGATAGAGAGACGTGCAGCTCCCATCGGGCGGGTTTGACTCCCCCACGTTCCTGCCGCCCAATGGTATGGAGGGAGGGTACATGGGCCTTGGCGAGGGTCAGTGCGTCCTCGACCAATGTGTAGAGCGCGTCCTTGTGGTCCAAGACGAGTGGGACGTAGATGTACGTTGCGTACTGCCCTTCTACATGAGGAACCGTCCGCACGCGACCTTGGTGCAGAGCTGGGTTGTCGACCGGCGTTGGCACTGTCAACGACGAGGACAAGGCTGGCAGCTTCCTGTGTGGGTCTGGTCAGTCTCGGGCAAGGAAATCCGCGACGTTCGGACCTCTTCTTCTGCTTTGGCAGCTCATTTGCTGGTTCTTCTTCTGAACTGGCGTATTCGACCAACCCAACCGGCGCGCGCTTCATTCACTTGTCAGCTCAACGCCGTGACAGACAGCGTCGACTCGATAACACCAACCCTGAAACGGCAAATTCCGTGAGGCAAATATCCGTATCTAATCTGGACCACAGTACCACTTGTACAGCTTCCGCTTCGTCTGTCACAGTTTCTCAGACCCTATACTTACACTGAGAAATGAGTGTACAATTCATTAACAATCTCAGCTCAGGCACGAACCCGGCCCTGTCGCATGCGCACGAGCATGGCGGAGCGGTCCATAGTCATGACCACGGCGGTGAGCACGGCCATACACACGAGCACCTCGATCACCCAGGTATGCATCGATCTTTACTCATTGTTCCATGTGTCCCATGACCGCCCAGGTAAGTTTGCCGAGCGGGATCTTCCCGACTACACCTCCCGAAACTTCCATGAGCGGGGTTTCACGGTCGGGATCGGTGGGTATGTGGATGGACCGTGTGTCGAGTGCCTCAACCTCAACCCTTCCATCATTCTAGACCAGTAGGGTCCGGTAAAACGGCCCTCACGCTCGCTTTGTGCAAGCGCCTCCGTGGTGAATACAATATCGGTGAGAGACTTGGCAAACGGATCTCATGCCTCGACGCACCATCTCGTCCTCAACCGTTTACCCACAGCTACTGTGACGAACGATATTTTTACTCGAGAAGATCAGGAGTTCCTGATCAAAAACAAGGCACTCCCGGCCTCGCGCATCCTTGCCATCGAAACGGGCGGATGTCCTCATGCTGCAATACGTGAAGACATCAGCGCCAATCTGGGTGCACTTGAGACTTTGCAAGCCAAGTATGGCTGTCAGCTTCTCTTTGTGGAGAGCGGTGGAGACAACCTCGCTGCAAACTACTCACGGGAACTGGCCGATTATATCATCTACGTGATTGATGTTGCAGTGTGTATCCTTTCCTTGGCAAATTCTATATATCGCTTGACCACGTTCAGGGCGGGGACAAAATTCCACGGAAGGGAGGACCAGGTATCTCGCAATCCGATCTTTTGGTGATCAACAAAGTAGGTTCATATGTCGTTTTTTTCGCGCATGCCTCGTCCCATGCTAAAACCGTTCACAAAGATTGATATTGCCGAGTACGTGAATGCGTCTTTGGAAGTGATGCAACGTGATGCGAGGATCATGCGTGGGGACGGTCCGACCGTGTTCACGAGCATCAAGAAAAGCCAGGGCGTCGAGGACGTGGTCGATTTGATCCTTGCTGCATGGAGGACTGCTGGTAGCCCGGGAACACCCGGTCCTGTGGTCCTGTGAACGGTGCGGAGTGAGCTTTGTGTTTTTGAAGGTTTCGTGGAGGAAGATGCTGAAACGGAGGCATTCCTTACGGAAGCAATGATCCTTGGATTGCTGAAGTAGAACAGCCGGATGACCTGAAAGTGTACATAGTGGTTTGATATTGACTCTCACACATCATATCCATTCAGCACGGCCCCCGACGCAAAACGCCTCGTCTTCCTCCATCGAGCACGCGGTTGCATAACGAGTTGCTCTTGGTATGAGTCATGGGAGAAAATTGGGAGTCGGCGGACGTGTAAGCCTACAGAATTTGTTTTAAGTTCTTGCTCAGCTGATGCATGGATGGCCGAGCGTTGGTTGAGGAGCTCCCTCGGAACCCACCGGAGTGAGGTACACATCCCATGTGAGCAAGCGGAGGATGGTTTTGTTCTCTAAGGACTTACATGGCTCGCTGCTTTACCTTGAAAGGCTACAATGACACTTTTAAGTCTGTTTATAGGTTTCTCAGCCTCTCCAACACTCCGGCATCTGCCGTCACCCTGGTTCATCTTTGAACCATGCTACATCGATGCCAAGTCCTTGCCACTTCCATGCCGAAGTGCTGGAATGCGAAGGTCCCGACTACTGAGTACTGGAGCATCTCTCCGTCGGGGTTGCGTCAAGACCAGCGTTGGAGGAGCACATCGTTTGTCTCAAGCTGTGCTTCAGGCTCCCATTGATGACGTTGATTCATCATTCTGAAACTGGCTTATACCCATCGCGAGGGTGGGTGTGTATCTGTGCATTTTTTTTACGCACGACATCGAGAGGTTCAACGAAGGCCACCCCGTTCTGTTCTACAAGGGCTTACACGGCTTGCTTCGGGGGACACTTTGACCATATATAACCATGAGGTTTCCAACACTGAAAACTGCACCGTCATAGACGTCCGTGGCTGTCACTGGTCTACCTGGGGACCATGTCGCAATAAAGCTGGGTCTAATGTATTGGTTCCTGCCACTTCCTGGCCGAGGCACTGAGATGCAGTGGGCAGACCTCTGGAGCGTCTCCCCTTGGGATTCGCACAATGGCCAGTACCACAGGAGCACACCTTCATTCTGGCGCTGTGCTTCTCTTCGGGAGCTGACTTGTACCCATCGCAAGGGTTGGCGCATGTCAGTCGCTTCCCGAAGATCGTCCCGCCACGAGACTTCCTTGGTCTCCGACAAACCCGGTCCTCTGGATGACCGGAATTTCTTCCTCCCCGAAAATGCAATGGTCGGCCACTTGTTGTACACTCACCCGGGTCTCGGCTCGGCTCGAAAAAAAATACACTGGGTGTAATCTGGGTGCGTCCAGACATTACTACACGAAAATCTGAAACAAATCGCACTTGAGTGCGCATGACAAGTGGGCTTCTCTTTTCACGCGTCGTATCCATCTAAGACCCATGGATACGCTCTCTGGCGCATAAATATCGCAGTGGATAATCCGCCGTATTCTAACATGCCCTCATTCAAGCTTTCGTCTCTACTCTTACTCGCCGCTCTCCTGCCGGTGGCATATGCCACCAAGACGTGCAACGTGCTCGCCTACGGTGGTGTTGCAGACAACGCTCTGACATCGGACCAGCCATCACCAAGGCATACGCGGACTGTTTCCGGGGCGACGACTTCCAATCCCGCTGACACGGTCCTTCTCGTACCCTCAGGGACATACGCGCTCAATTCGTCGATCACGTTAATTCACACGGAATATTTTACTATCGAGATTGACGGAGAGTTGAATCTCGTCTTTAACCCAGCGCTAGGCGGCAGTATGTTCTTATCATTGTAACCATGGTAAGTGAGCGCGTGGGCATCTGGGTCCATAATGTGTGCGGTGACGATGGCAATGCTGTAGCTGTGTGGAAGGGCAACGGTACGATTTATGGGCATGGAGATCTGTGGCGACCAAACCGCAAGTAGGTGGAGCTTCTGAGACGATTTGGATCCATGGTCGCTGAAACTGTGGCATTACAGTTTGGGTGCATACGTCAGTCTGAGCTTCGTGACTGCTTGTACGCGCTATGCTGACGTCTATGGTATCCACTAGCCAGGTCGCCTTCGTCTCCTTCGTTTCCAGGACTGTAACAACACCGATATAAGTGGTGTCACACTTCATAATTCGCCCATGTGGGTGTATATCCTTCTCTGAGCACCTCAACAATGCTGACGTTTTTCGCAGGTTCCATGTGACAATCATAGGGAGCAATAATGTCGCGCATGACATGAAGGTTTGTCTTCACTTTGTGCTCCTTCAAGTTCTGCACAAGCTTCCTAATCTTGGCATAAGATCGTTGCGGATCATATCGGGATGACGGACGGATTCGATGTATCTGGAACCGATAACTATGTGCATGACGTTTCCGTCGAGAATGGCGACGAGTGCGTGACAGTCAAGTCGCCCACAGATGGATTCGTCCATCCAGTGTTTCCATTCTTCTGGTGTGGTGCTTCCTTTTTGGTTCCGTTGGTGCACCAGGGGCTGATCGGAAACATATGTCAGGTTGTAACATTGGTTCTTTTGGCAAGAATGTCATGGGTGTCTCGTCCGTGTCTTCTCGTCGTGATACTTTTTGACACGGACTGATGCCGTACTCCCCGCTGATTAGGGTTCAAAATGTTTATTATAGAAACGTCACTCAATACGGTGGTGACGCTGGTATTTTCTTGAAGGTAAAAAAAAGACGTTGCTATGCGAGTTGACATCGCTGATGTGGTTTTGGCTCTCTAGTCTTATTCATCCGCGTCGGGTGTTACCAAGAACGCAACTTATGTCGAGTAACTCTGTCGTATAGCTGGCTGCTGGCCATGTGCGACACGAACTATACCTGACACGGACCCAACAGTTTTACATTCGTGAGACAACGTCTGCCCTTGTGCGAGGAGTTTCGTGAATGGTGATCAGTGTCGGAACGTAGACCGATGTTGCCTACCCTATCGCGGTAAGATGCGCAGAGCATGGGATGCGACGAATTCGTGACTCTTTCCTCAGATCAATAATTTTTGGTGCCCGCACGAGACATGTGGGGCGGCGACGGGGGACCTGACTTGGTAAACCATCACTTTCAACAGGATCAGTGGGACGGGCGACAAAACATCCCGACCGATCATCGATGTTGAATGCCTTTCTGGACCCAGGTAAGCCAAGTGGAGCTTGGGCTCAGGAGGCTTGTCTGATTCGGACTGATTTTTGTGCCCGTGACAGCTGTACTGACATCGTGTTCGATGTTGAGCCCACCACGAAGCTATCGAACACATGCGGAAGTGGCTTGTCGAACCTTCCTGCTTGCTAGGCAAAATCTCGGGCTCGGACACGTGGAGGGAGAGGTGATGGATTGTTGTAACTACATGCTGCACAAGTTGTTGTGTAAAATTCTCTGAACGACTTTCGTTAATAATACAAGTACACTAGTCCAAAAAAGGTCTTGTGTTGGAATTTCAAAGATGAGCGACTTATTTGGAAGACTCGGGCTGCGCGGACGGAGGGGTAGCCGGCGCGGGAGCAGGAGGAGAAGATGGGGTAGGCGTAGTCTTGTGCTGCTTGATGCGAACCGCTTCTTCATGAATGTCGCGAACTTGCTTCGAGGTGCTGGTGTAGAACGACAACACGGACTGGCCGAGGGGGGAAGCAAGGGCTTTCGCATAATACTACAATGTCGTGCGTGAGCAAGAAATGGAGGAAAGAGAGAGGAGATGTACTCCTTGTGCTGTCTTTAAGTAGCCCTTTTGCTCATCGATGCTCTTTGCACGCGTATGGGCGTCCTTGAAGGTGGACTGAACTTTTCCGGAAACGGTTTGGTCAGGGCCAAGGGCACGCTGGCCAACCGATTTGTCAAGGTCGGAGATGAATGACAAGAACTTATTGGAGATTCCTTGCTTGTCTACGAGTAGTATTAAAACCACCCTTTAATTCGCTCTCCGCGGAACACGTACTGTCGATTTCGATGGCACGCTGGAGGATATGGTCGTGCAGTTTGTAGCCTTTGGCAAGATACTCGGCAGCAACTAAAGGAAAAGCGTTGAGACGGACGCGAGTGGCATATAGAGTAGTACTTACTACCAGCTCGTGGTTTGTCAGATTGCTCGAGGTGAGGGTGCTCTTCGGCATCATGATGATCGGTGTGCTCAACGTCTGAGGTGACGGTGAGTGTGTCACTACCGAGATGACCACCGTTCAACTGGGATGACATGGGTCATAATATACCACAAGGGAATAGTGGATCGTACCATGAGCGCAGTGTGGGCTGCGGAATGCTTTTCGAAAGTGATGACTGCAGTCTGTGGTTCGCCCTCGTCGCCTTTGAGCTCGATGGACTTGATCCTAGATAGTTCTGAGAAACATAAGCATCCCGTGATGAAACGATACGTACTTTCCACAGAAACTGGGGGTCGTATGAACGTTGAGGGGTCACAGATGAGAGGGTGCCCCTTACCTGAAGAAGTCGTGCAGCTCTTTCTCGCTAGTAAAAGGGGAGAACCCAGAGACCTGTCGGATAATATTAGCACGGTTTCCGGCATCGCCGAGGACGGCACGCACGTCGACTGCTGCTTGAGACATGGCTGGTGGTGGATGCAGACAGGGTCGAGCTGATTATCATCCCGCATAGGGGAAAAACAGGCACAATGTCGTGGGAAATCCAGCTTAATGGATATGACATAGTGCTTCCGCAGGCAGTGCAGACCACGACGACGACGACGACGACGACGGCCATAGTCGATCAGCGGACGGCCCTCGCTTGACGCTCAGCTGTAATTAGCGATGGCCGCGCCCTTTCTCGATGTCAGACACGCCGCGCCCGTGCGCAACAGCATCAGAGGCCTACCCGCCATTCCCACAGCAGCAAGACCGACACATCAGGCAGACCACTCGAGGGACTTTTGGATCCCTCAGGTCACGGAAGATGGACAGGTGTCGTATCACGTCAATCTCGAATGTCTGCAATGGCGCTCAGTCGGAAACTTACTCTCCAGATTTACTATGCCAATACCCTGACTGGCAAACTCTCCCGCGATCTCCCAAGAGACTCCGAGGACGACCTCTCGGACGGTGATCTCGTCGGCTTGACCTCATTCCAGTCCAGCTCTCGCACTGGCGGCGGTGCCGGTCTCGGTTTCGTCCCTGTCAACGACATAATCGAATTCCCTCGGGAGGTCACGGTCCGTCTTCAAGCCGAACATTCCGAGGCCGCAGAGTCAAACGATGCTGCGTCTTTGTCTTCGTCCCTGTCTGCTTCTCAAGTCAACGGTATTCCTCAAACACCCGCCAAACCTCTTCCTCTCCCCCTCGACGCCGGCGTGGCTACTGTCCGCCCACGCTCTAATACCGACCTCGCGGCTCCAAATCGCCATTCGATTCGTGTTCACGGTGTCCTCTTCGATCCACCGACCACACATCCGCGGAATCGCAGTCACAGTGTTTCGGACTCCTCACACTTCCCTCTCCACCACCAAAGAAGCATTTCTTCCGAGCAGCGTGCGTCCTATTCAAACGACCATCATTTTCCAGCAGTCCGGGAAACATCTCGCCTCAAAGAGTCTACTCGATTATCCGATGTCCCCGATGTCCAAGAGCTACCGCTCGCAGTCTCTCCTCAGCCATTGATCTCCACCATGCGGCAACCGTTAGTCCCACCCACCCCGGACCTTGTATCCGAGCTTCTACAAAGAACACGACAATGCATACATTCAGTTATCCTCCACCTTAGACAATTTGGAATTCCACAGGTTGCTGAGGATGAAGAAATCATCGAGAATCTTATTTGTGCTGCCATCACAGCTATTCGAGACCTCTTGTACGTTTCCGGGCCATCGTCCCGACACCTTGACGGGAGGAATAAGGTCGACAGAGGCACCAACAATGCGTCTCAGACACCCCTGGTTCCTGCCCAACGTCGTGCTGTTGCCACGCTTTCCAAATTCATCTTATCGGCACGGGCAGTCCTTAACGATGGACCATGGATTGCAAGCGACAACGTCTCGCAACTGAACTCGGATGCCGACGAACTGGAGCGCTCTGTGATTGAATTTGTGTCCATAGCACAGGGGGTTAGGAGCCAAGGAGTTCTTGGTCCAAGACGATTGCATGGTTACTTGGATGCTCCACATGCTGGTCCCGCATTCGCGGGAGCCGGAACGGCTGGAACTTGGAGAGGGTTCGGATGGGTGAACATCGAGGATCACGAGGAGGCCCCACGACGAAACCTGACCCCGGTGACGTTCAATGAATTCGTGAATCACATATCCAGGGTTCAGGAGAGGTTGAATACGCTCACAGAGGTACTTCGGGCGACGCGGCCTGGTATTTGATTTTTTGTGTTGTCTTTATACTTTGATTGACATCGTTTATTTTTGTAGCCGAAGTCGTGATTAATTCTGCCCAGACGCTCTTCAGACAGCTTTCGTCGCTTGTGCTCTTCCTCGGAGATATCCATATCGCCAGACACGTTGACATCGAGACCGTGGATCAAGCTAAGCTCGCCGACGGCGCACAATATATGCGAACGGTCGAGAAGGCCCGTGTTCTTGTTCGTTCTTTGGAAGCTACTACGCAAGCGATCTATGACGACGGTGCAGCATTGCTCGTCGCAACACAGCGTGTTCGACGAGTCGAGCCGTGCGAATCTTGGGAAGGTCGCGACACAGCGTATGATGCGCTGGAAGCCTTGAGCTCATCCCTCGATTTCAACCTCAAGATTTCACGACAGAATCTCGAGGGTCTTCTGCGCATTGGCACCGAACAATCTGCCATCTTGGAACGGTGTAACAAGACTCCCGTCGAGTGGCGAATGTCGCAGCGCAGTCTCGTTGCTGCAATTTTAGCGAATCAAGCTCTGGAAGCTATTTACGACGATCACGGAACATATGATGACACGGCGGATGAATCAGACAGGATCTTGAAGAGTGTGGCAGAAGATGTGGACGAGCCGCCTTCCCCTAAACCAACATCGCCCGTACCACCCCCCGTACCAACCGGTGGAAAACCACACATCATGCCCCGCAATCAAGCGCCTACGCAAATTTCGTTTGAAGATGATGACGGTAGGTTCACCTCGCATCCATCTTTGCAAAACCTCACCGTTGTTCTTTCCGTTGGATGATAGCCATGGAAACAACACGTATGCCTGCACGACCAGATAAAATCAGAGCATTCTTTGGTGACGATGCACCGTCGCATTATCTGATTTCCCTGTCCGCTGAAGCAAAACCTTGGTATCTTCGACCACATTATAATCCTGATGAGGTCCTCATCGACCCAGACGGCACTGTCCGAGGTGGAACTGTTTCAGCTCTCGTCGAAAGACTCACCGCACACGAATATGCAGGCAAGTCGACGATGTTCACAAACGTTTCTAGGCGCTCATGCACGAATAGATACCAATTTTACTAGGGCATTCTTAATGACATTCAAGTCGTTCATGACACTCGACAAACTTTTTAATCTCCTTGTAGAACGTTTCTGGATTCAACCGCCTCCCAACCTGAATTCGCAAGAACTTGAGGATTGGCGACGAAATAAACAGAATATTATACGCATTCGGTCAGTACGTGCTGTTTTGCGTTGCGGCGGCCACTGGACTATCATTTATCTAGGGTGATTAATACGATGAAATTGATAGTACAAGATGAGGACGTGGTGGACAAAGAAGATCTGGGAATCCTCAATCGGATGGCACAGTTTGCGTCAGGGGATGACGTATTCAAAGTTGCTGCCGCAAAACAATTATTAGCCGCGATCGAGCGGGCTGTTCGTTGTTTTTTCTTCTCTGTGCCGAAAATTTCCTAACGTCTGGTAATAGCACGGAGGGAACATCAAGAAGACGCTCCAGTCCGCGGCTGCTCCACCTGCGCCTATTGTTCCAAAACGGATAGAGTTGTTGGATATAGAACCCTTGGAGCTTGCCAGGCAGTTGACGATCACCGAGAGTCACCTGTATTTGAAGATTCGACCTTCTGAATGCTTACAGCGGTCGAAGCATTCTCAGACGGAGTACCATGACGGTGTCGCCAACTTCATTCGCAGAAGCAACAGGGTAAGCTTTCAAGCCACATCGCTGATTCTACCTTGACTAAACTCTTTGCAGATTGCACATTGGGTTACGTATTCCATTCTATGTAAAGACGATCCTCGTCGCCGAGCTGTTATCATGAAGCACTTTATCCTCGTTGCGGATGTCAGTCTTCTAACTTTAAAGTTATCTGTCGATGCTCATACTCCATTGTAGCGGTGTCGGGTTATCCAGAACTTCTCCACCATGATGGCGATCGTCACAGGATTGAATTCCTCTCCAATCCATCGCCTTAAGCGTTCATGGGAGCAAGTTAGCTCGAAATATATGTCGCAATTAGAAACTTGTGAGGCGCTCATCAATTCTTACAAGCATTACAACAGTTATCGGGCCACGCTGGCTAACGTGGCTCCTCCTTGCGTTCCGTTTATTGGTATGTCTACGCCCTATGCAAGCGGTTTGATGTGTCTGAGCGTCATCTCCCCTCAGGCGTATTCCTCACTGCGCTCACTCATATACAAGACGGAAGCAAAAACTATCTCCCGGGCGACCTCGTCAACTTCCGCAAACGCCAGAAATCGTCGGAAGTCATCCAGGATCTCCAGCGGTGGCAGACTCAACCACACAACTTCCACCCTCTCCCCTCTGTCCTCGTCTTCATCGACGAATCGCTGAGTCAGTTTGGCGATCACGACGCCAGCGAGGTGTTTTGGAAACTGAGTCTGGAGAGAGAGCCCAGGGAAAAGGACGAAGAAAGGCTGGCCAAGTGGTTGACCGACAGTGGCTTCAGTTGAGTCGCAAATGCTAGTGATGGTTGGGGTCGGGTTTGTATGTGTGTGTTCTTTTGTCTTGTTGCATCATGCCACTGCGAGCATCATGGACTCGATACGATGTTGAGCGCATTTGTTTGTTGTAACAGCTTACTGTCGTTTTTTCTCTCTGGTCGCTTTTTATATTGATATTTATGATGCAGCGCAAGACGGAGTGCTCTTGCTCTTTGATTGCTCGCCTGAGTTGTGTACTAGACACAGACATAGTTGAAAGTAAACGTTTAAACATTGACCATCTCAAATTGCGGATTTGAGTCAAATTTTGGTGATGTGACTCCCATGTCATGTTATATGTTCACCACATTGCATCTCAGATACCATGCAGTGTGTCTTTGCTTGCTCGAAGCGAACAAAGGTATTGCATATTATACATCCAACGGAGGCAACTACTTCCGCAGAATCAGGAACCAAGTCAGGTTAAAGGCGACAAATCATTAATGCATTATTAACCCACACGTTAGGCTGCCACACCGAATCATGCTGGCCCGAAAGTTACCGCCATGAACATAATTTCCTGTGGGCCCATTTTGAGCATGATGATCGGGGAGAAACAGGGAGAAACTCGTTGCAGATATGATGTTCGGGAATTCGGATCGTTACGGCTGTGGGAATCCACTCAGCTTGGATGCATCGCATTCGCTTTCATACCCACTCCACTGCGTCTCCGCAGCTGCAATGGTTCAAACCGGGAAATGCGGCCAATGCAGTGGAGTCTAACATCATCCATTGACGTCAATTCAGGCGTTACAGGATTTATTATTGAGAGAATTGCTCGCTTGGTCTCCCGCAGAATCCCATGTAAGTGGTCGACGTTTCTTCTCGAAGGACACAGCCATATGTACTACTTCATAATGATCACCTTGGACAAGTAGTGCACTCACCGCGTGGGCATCTTGCTAATCGCCTCGAGGCTCTACACTTAAAAAGCCGAACTACTGTGAATCCAAAACCTCATCCGACGCGTCATGCTACTCACGCTATCCTCCGAATCCGTACGCAACACCATCTTCACCAACGAAGATGGTCAAGTGCTGTACAAGACGTCACATCCTTCCAAGCTCGGCATGGGGACGACGACGATCCAGAAAATCGCGCCCAATGCGGATCCGATAGACATGCGTGACCAATTCGACGTCATGGGCGAGATAGAGTGGCATTTGTTCGGATCATCGATGTTCCGCATCAACGGCGAGGAGATGCAGTCTAACAATTTCCTCCCTCGACACGGGATCACGGGACGGTGTGTGGATTCCCCCAAGTTTCTTGGTTAACCGTCGTTTGAGATCGTTCGCCGTTCATGCTTTGCGCTTCTTGCAGCAAACGAACGTTTACGGGACCGGATGGCCGCCCGTATAGATGGGATATGCTGTTTCATGTGGTGGTGGTAAGCGCAGCGTAAGTAAAAGTCGTTTTCGCGGTTGAATTATTCCTGTAGCTGTCCCGAGACGACGGGTCGAGAACAGAGGTCGCAAGATACCACAAGGGCTCGCTGGGTATCGTTGGTCCCAAAAAGAAACCTCATCTGGATGTTGATCCCGACGTGACGCACATGCTGGACTTGATTGTCCTCACCTTTGTTTACGTGGAGAAGTTGCGTATGGACAAAGAACGAGCTGCCCGGAACGCTGGTGGAGCTGGTGGTGGACCATGAGAGACTTGACTGTGAGGCTTATACAAACTCTCCCGAAATGCTTCGCTGATTGCTCCAACATGTAGGGCCATATTTCATTTTATTGTTGTTTTTATACGCTGTATTGACGGGAATGCCATCATGAAGGGTGTTCACAACCGCTAACCCGTTCACTCAGCCTAGCTTGATTGAATCGAGGATCACGTTCAGGTCGGCCAGCTGTTGTTTCTATGTAGTGGGAACGAAAATCTCAAACATATTGCTTGCTTGCTCGCCATCAGTGAGCGAGTTTGAAGTACTTGGGTACTCCTTGGCTCGGGATTGTGTAAGTACATGGATTCGAATTCGCTCGAGCTTTAAGCACATTGCACGCAAGGTGACGACAAAGAGGAAGACCGTGTCTTCCTGTTATACTAATTTCATGGATCCCTGATGATGACCACCTCTGCATGCGTACCGTAATTGCGAACAATTGTCTCTACTAGTAGTATCTGCAGCATTTCCCTATACTTGTCAAGTATGAAACCAGTTTCATTGTCATACTGCTTGAATACTCTGATTAATGTCGACTCAACGAAAAGTACGACGAACCTAGTTCACGAACGTCGTGGATCAATCCTTTACCCTTAGTTCTTGTCACCTTTCAATGGTACTTACAGTCTCATGTTACTCTGCCATAGAGTCGTGAATCCGAGGATAATCCGATTAAGTTCCCCTCATATCTTGGTCGATCGCTGACGGCTGCGAATTCCGAATCACACGCTCGTGGATGAGCCTTTTGACGCTGTTATTCCTGGCGCCGCCAAATAGATAAATGCTCACCGTCGCCCGCGGGGAGTGCCCGTCCTTTCCCTTCCCCAACCTACCCACATTTCGCTCGACATGACCAACACAACATGGTTCATCACTGGGTAGGCTTTCTTGCCACATGATCCACTCCACTATTCAGTACTCACCGATACTCGGAAAGCGCTTCTCGGGGTATTGGTCTAGAGATAACCCGCCAGCTCCTCCAGACACCCACTAACACTGTCTTTGCAACCTGCCGTTCGCCGTCGACAGCAACGAACCTTGCGGCACTCGACTCGTCTCCTGGGACACTCCATATTATCAAGCTGGACGTTGCAAACGAGGCGAGCATCAAGGTTGGCACTGACGAAGTGCTCAGACTGTTGAACGGCGCTGGTCTCGACTACGTCCTCAATAATGCCGCCATCGTCAGTTTGGTCTCCCATTCGTCATGATTTTTTTTCGAATTGCTTCGGGATTGACCTCTCCCCTCGTCCCGAACGTGCAGAACCATGGGGCCGATTTGGCATTCAACTTCGAACCTACCGACCTGGCCGAAACGATCGTCACCAACGTCACTGGCCCTGCCCTCGTCTCGCGGTATCTCCTCCCGGCGATTGAAAAGTCGAGTAGGAAGGTCATCTTGAACATGACCAGCGGACTTGCCAGCATTGAAAGCAACCATGGACCTAAAGCTGCCAGCTACAGTATCAGCAAGATTGCCGTGAACATGCTCGTGCGTCGACTGTCTTCGGTCGTTTGTCTTTGTTTTCTGACATGACGTCCTTTCGTTCGCTTCGCCTAGACGCACAAGCAAGCTCGTGAGCGTCCAGACTTGATCCCCATCGTCCTGGACCCTGGTTGGGTCAAGACCGATATGGGAGGCGAAGGCGCGGCGCTTGAACCTCGCGAGAGTGTGTCCGGAATCTTGAAAGTTTTGCAAAGTCTGACAAAGGAGAGCGCGGGCAAATTCTTCGGGTACGGGGGAAATGAAATTCCTTGGTAGAGGCCGAAACCGGATGTCTGTTAAATTCTATATATGTCATTTTTGCCATCTTATGATTCCCGAAACATCCACTATAGGGTGATGTGCACAAACGAAATCGTTGGAAACTCGGCGCGGAACTCAACGTCATCTGCTGAGCGGCCACCGCTGACGCATAGAACGGTGCTGCAGCCAAAAGCACAAGAGTCTGTTCAACGGGCCTTCAATTGGAATCAGGATCCATACGACCACACTCTTGAACTCGTACCTGGATCCTCCAGGAGGCAGCTAGAACATAGTACAGCTGTGGAACCACGCCAAGGTCATCGTTTCAGTGACATGGAAACGTCAGTGATTTCAGTACCGGTCGAGAGTATCAGTGGCCAAGCTTCACTCGTATTGATAAGCTGACTTAAGTCGACTGCAGTCCTAGCTTCCCCACGCCGAGGACCTGAAAGCCCTCCAATGAGGTATCAAGTAAGGTATCACCTAGCCAAGAATGTGACCGCTGAGTATATATTGAAGAAAGCTCAGCCAGTGATCCGGGTATCAAAACTGATACTCATGCTGCGGGAGGTACACGAACTCGAATAATAGCGTAACAAATGTCCAAACTCACAAACCGATACGGCATGCATGGATCAATGCGCCCCATCTTCGCCGACTGGCAGGCTGCCGGCAGAATATCCATGTAGGCAAGCTGAACTTGAATGCGACTGACACGGTAACGTCACCTGCTTCTTGCTGATGTATTCCGCCATAAATATAACAATCAAAGTTATAGGAGTGAACGCGCACCATGACATGGACCCCTGTTGGCACGGCCGAGGCTGAGATGCATTGCTCGCTTGTTGTGCCTAATAAGGTGAGTTATCACGACGTGGTATAACGTTGCGATAAGTACACACAGGGCCGGCTGTCTTCGGATCAGTATGTCCTTGTCTGCTGGTGGAGCTGCTCTTCTTCGAATGGCTCGTTCCGGTAGTTTTGTTCTTCGTTTGAGGCTGTGATACAGGATAAACAGCGGCACGAAAGAAACCAATCGAACAACGAACCTGTATTATGGGTTTTGCGACTGTTCGCTGAGGCGGTTCGTCAGACAACCACGCGTCGTTTGTCTACAAAACAAGGGAACGCTCACCCGTACACATTGACCTGCAGCCATCCACGAAGTCTCTCGTTTGTAGTATTCCCTCTCGCCGGTGAACTGGAACGAGACCGGGGATTCGCAGCTCGGCCGGGCTCTCTAAAAAAGTGATCTGGCTGAGGGGAACTTTGGCTCTTGTCACCCCTCTTGACCACCGTCTGCAGCCACCTTTTGACTATCAGGACGCCCCCAGAGGACTCGGCATTATTACGATGTTCGTCTGGACAAGGCGCTTCGGGAGTGGAGGACATGGGCGGGGCCTCTGGCAGCGGTGACATGGCCTGGCCTGGCGGCAATCCCTCACCATCACGGAGGATGGCGGGGATGGCGGCTCCGGCGACGTCAACACGAAAGCAAGGGTACAGTGAAATCAGCACAGAGCTCATCAGAGTCAAACAGGAGTTCAGGTGCACTAGTTGGCACCTCGGCCTTATGTAGTCATAAACCAGTGTCGAAACGTCGTCGGTTGTTCCTTGTGTGGGAATGTAGGAGTCAGTGCGATTCCCTCAGTGATGGGTTCACAAACTCCTACCAGAGTCTCGTTTACTGCTTTGTTGTCGTGGAGCCCCGAGGCCGAAAGTTGCTCATCTTCACGTGTTTCCGAGTCAGTGTCTTCTTGAGTAGGTGCCTAGACAAGGAAATGATGATGTAGACCTTATCCAACATGCTAACATCGTGAATGCACGGATACTTACACGAAAGGGACCATAGGAGTCTGGATCCGAAGGATACCACTGAGATTGCGAATTGTGATTTTCCCATCATCATATCTTCCGGTGGCAAGATGGTTGCAATCTGCGGAGAGAGCAATTGACCGTAACTTTCAACTGTCCTCAATGACTGGGCCAATGAACAAGTGTTAAAGTGTCCCAGAACAATATAGAATTTCATGAGAAGGAAGCAAGGAACTTCCCACTGGCGGCTACAGCAATACACGGTCGAAAGTCCGAGTAGCCAGTGTGCGAGTTATGTGCCTGCGATTTGGCTAGTAGGGACCTAGTGGACACTTCGAAAGCCTTGATTATATTATTGCGACATGCAACAAAAATTTGCCGCCCGTTGTTCAACCATTCAAGGGGAGTGACCTTGAGCCATGTGAAATCCAGGTTGGCCTTGATGGTGACGAGTTGGTCACCATCATTGCGGTTGTCAAAGACATGGATCATGCCATGTGCATGAGTGGCGATTCGTTCGCCACTCGGGGAGAATCTGACTCCATCGATGCCACTGTCATGTCGGAATGGGCCAACCAATCATGTTCCGAATATTGACTTCGTATGGCGTCGGACGAAATGTCCACTGCAAACACTTGCTTCAATGCGCCATCCACCTCGACGACCTTTGGCGTCCCATACGCTTGCCCTAGTCCCGCACACTATCCATTTGTGATCCCTCGAAACAGAAATGGCGTACGGGTGTCGTGGTACGGAGAAAGTTGAACTGCATAAACGCATTTTTCTCTTCTGAGTCACCCAAGCGCCTCGTGCCAGTGACATTGGCACTTATTCTTATTCGGATCCCAGCTTGGCACATCGTTGGGATGACTTGGCGTCATTGAACGCGGTTTAAGTTACCGTGGAATTTGCGATGGTGCGTCGTATCTCCTCGGCTGACTTCAAGATCCAGAACTATCCCGATTGCGCACGCAGTGTACAAATGGCTCATCAAGACATCGCGTGCATCCGCGATCTGTCCCTTGGGGTTGCCGACGAGACGTCAGAAAGAACATCGAGCACATCCGAGTCTACATGCAAACACGGTACTCGTCGATACGTATAATATGGCAATGACGGCAAGATTGGGTGCGCCGGGCGTTGATGTTATATCAGGCAAGGCTAGCCCGATTTCGCTCTCGAGTCGCTATCTGAACTGCGACTTAACCCCGCAACCGCCCGAACGTTGAATGCTCCGAATACGCACTCTACTGCTGCTCGCAGGGCCAGTACCCTGGAACCACACCAGATGATGGTGACAGCGCAATGCCAGGTGCCTCACAGAACCAATACGGAGTAGGGGATGTTTATACCCGATCCGATGTCGCACACAAATACCATCATGTATGCGGACGTGGACGGCAACGACATGCCCAGCGATACGGGGATGGTCATGTCATTTTTCCAAGCGGGAGCTTCCGCCGCAAACCCGGGTCGTAGTACCCAACCCGAAGCTGCGTTCCCCGCGGCCAAACGCAGCATCACGTCTCCAAGTGCCGACGCAGCGTATGCGTACCGGTTTCCCGCCACGACTCCAGGCTTTTCAGTCAATTTCGGCTGGAGGGCTCAAAAGGCGTGACTCGCAGTTCAACCCGCTGCTGCTTGCCAATGCAAGAAGGACAAGTAAAGGTGGAAGTGGGGCAAAGCCCGCGACGACGACCAGTTCGGGACTGTCTCCGCAAGGCGGAGCTACGAAAGTAGCAGTGCCGAGAGCGCGAGTGAGTCAGGACGCCGACTTGTCGTTTGATATGAACTCTGGTGGAAGAAGCCTATGACTAAATGTGATGGACACGCCCGATCTATGCAAGCATGCTGGTCCAGGATTGCTCGTTGCGTCTGATTAGTTCGTCGCCATCCACTGGTCTCTCGATATCTAGACAGGATGCAGGAGTGAATGGCCCTACCAGCGTCTATCGACGGCTATTACCTAGTCAGGTGACGCTACCACCAGACCATCTAAGAGGAGGTGAGCAGTCGTAGACCAGCGTGTCGTTCAGATCCAGTGACAATCTCAAATACGACAGATGCCAAGCGTTATCAGGATGAAATGGTAATACAGGCAGGGGAAGAGCTCCTTCTTCCACTCTATAGCAGCAAGGCCGGCGGAACCAACGAACGAGATACTGGACATTACGAAGCTTCAATTCCTAGTCCTATCAACTATAGTGCCAGATTCTATCTCTGCTTCTCCACTGGATTCGTGCTTCCTCTGCCCGAGAAGTCTCACAAGGTAGGTGAGCATCAGGAAGATAACTGATGGTAACAAGGCTGCTGACGAGGACAAGACTCGTAGCAAGGGCAGGGGACCCGGACAATGCAACGGCTAGTCCGGCGACGCGAACGATGACGAAACCAATGTCAAGCACGACAAAGAGAATGGCAAACGTCACGCAGAATCATGCAACCTCATCCTCTTTCCAGAACGAGTAAGATCACCATGCATGTGGTTGAAAACGTATTCTGGACCGTCTTCCATCCAATGTACTGTACTATGTAATCCAGAGTACGATCATTAATAGATTCAATCAGCACGAAAATAGATTCAGTACGGACGAGGGGATCTACTTCCGATCCTCATCATCCTCCATTTTCCATTCATGGTATTTTCTGACTGCTTTTGGCGGTTCCAGAACATGGGGCCGCCCGTTGAGTGAAACGATTAGTGTTACCCGACAATAGTCGATGGTCAGGACCAGTCAGCCTGGACCGCTACCCAGTTCACAGAACGGCGAGGGGTGCAGTGAATTGCGCGCGCGCTGGGGCCCTGGGCGTGAGCACGATGGTACTACAAGTTAACGTGTACCGCGGAACATCATCTCAATTTACTATATAAGTCTATTTTGTTCATCGTCCTCATCCTGTTGACGAAAATGGGCGACGAAGTGGCTCGAACTCGAAGGTTCGATCCGTTGCAAACCTTTAGCGATGACCCGCATAAAATGTTGCCATATATGGTACCGATTTCGGGACATCATCATCCCAGATTTCCAAATGGAATCGATATCGACCATGAAAGTCTGTTACATTTACATGTAGTGGCATTCAGGGACAAGGCATAGCCAACGGTTGTTCTCGACAATGTGCGCGAAAGATAGAATATCGAACGACCTCAGCCTCTGTGTCTCTACTTAAGACTCCCACCGACAACCAATGCTACCCCAACATGCAAGCCTCCATCTCAAAGACATTCAAGACTGTCACTCGACACGTACTCGAACTTACTCTATATGATATGATGCAGTCATCACATGACTTTGAAGACGTCAGGGCAGCTCTGAACGACCGGACAGACTGGTCGATCGAGCTAGTGAGTACCTTGTTCAGCTCATACTTGATCATATCTCACCGTTGCAAGAATCATTGTACAGTTCCGTAGCTGCTTCACGTAGGGAGCCATTCTCCTCTCTCCACGAATATCGACTAACGATACCATGTAGCATTCATCTCAGCAACGGCAGTTACTTCATGTTGTGCACACTGTCTTTTTTGGTTATGGCTGAGAACATACACATCCATTATGGTCGACTCTCACCTGCGGAGCTGAAGGTATACATCTTGTCCGACATGGTGATCTCATCTCTGACGTGGCTGTCATGACGTCGTCCGTCCAGGAACGCGCTGAGCGTATCGGTTACGCGACGTTTGCCATTCTCTTTGTCGTGCTTGACATTGGTTTCGTCATCGTTCGCGTCGCCGGACTCGTTGCATTGTCCGGGTCCCCCGCCCTTGCTACGAGTCATGTCCTCGTCAGCATGTCACCGTCAATCATCTTCCCGATGCTCACCTACCCTGCGAGACTTCTCAAGCAGCGGAAACGCAAGTCCACTGGAGAAGTAGAAATGGAATCAGGAACTGTGCTTGATAGGCCTAGGAACTGAACCTTCGTAGCATCCCAATAATTAATATCTTGTTTGTTGAGTCCACCGGGTAGAAGTCTAGAAGAACACTCTACCTCTGCATATAATCCCATTTCATCTTGATGACGCTCGATACTTGATTTCAGCCCTGAACGACGTGTGGGACGACACGTTGTCATCCTCGGCCACGAATTAGAATGATAAAATTTGACACCAGCGCTGAGCTCGATCAAGGCTGTTCACTGCGGCTGCGGAGACGACAACGGAAGCAGCCTGAGGTTGAAAGGCTTGGCACTGTGAAAGCACAGCCACTGACAGGAACTGCCCAACCTTGGCGCGCAGTACTTTGGTTTTTTTGTTCATAAACTCACCGGCGCTGCGACGAGCTCGAACGCGCAAACATGTCCAGATACCCAGAGGTAAGTCAAAGTCCAGTCTAATGTCCAGAATTCGTTGAACAAACGACACCAAGGCGGACGAGGCACAGCACGGCCATTACAACGACGGATACAGCCCGTATGCAACCCAACCCACCGGAACGAATTCATACGATTTGCCTCGCCAGTCGCAATACAGTCAATATGATTCCCAATATCCAGCGCGATATGAACAGAATCAGTACGATACCAACCAGCCCTATCATCTCCCAGATCCCTTCCAGAATCCAGAGTCCCAGCCCTCCTTGTTCGCATCCACACCGTTGCACGATCCATTCCGGCAGCAACAACCACAAGAGGACTATCCTCTCCAGGAAACGTACTCGGTCGTTCCACCAGTCACATCCCCACCGGAGCCTGTGAATGATTACTTTGGCGCCACATACAATCCATATGAAGGCCAGCAGTCACACACGCCTGGTCCACGTCCGCAGTCGCAATTTGGACGTGCCTCATATAACGGCCACGAAGACGAGGTTGACGCAGGCGACATGCCGCTTCTACAGAGAGAAAGTCCCTACCCCCGTACCACTATGCCGGGTGGCTACGGCAATCTCCCAGACGCCGATGACGCTCAACCTGAGTCCAACATTCGGTACGGTCGAATACCGCAACGCGTTCCACGGCGATACAAGACACTCAAAAAGGTCGAGCTGTTCCACGGCAATTTCATCCTCGACTCTGCTGTCCCCTCGAAATTACTCAATATGTGTGCGTTGCGCAACGAGCGGGAGTTTACACACATGCGGTATTCAGCGGCGACGTGCGATCCAAACGACTTTAAAGATTCTGGGTTTACGCTGAGGCAGGTTCATTATGATCCCCCACGACGCACGGAATTGTTTATCGTCATGACGATGTATAACGAGGACGAGGAATTGTTTTGCCGATCGATGCACGGTGTCATCAAGAACATTGCCCATTTATGTAAACGGGACCGGAGCAAGACGTGGGGCAAGGACGGGTGGAAGAAGGTCGTAGTCTGCATCGTTAGTGACGGGCGTCAAAAGATCAATTCCCGGACGTTGAGCGTCATCGCTACGATGGGTGCATATCAAGAGGGGATAGCCAAGGTATGTGTGCTGATTGATTGATTGGGCTCCACTAATGGGAGAAAAGAGCATTGTGAATGGGAAGCCTGTGACAGCTCACATCTACGAGTATACCACTCAGAGTAAGTACGGTGCATACTACATGTGATATATCCTGACACCTTGCAGTCTCTGTTTCGCCCTCGATGAAAATTGAGGGAGCAGAAAAGGGTATAATCCCTGTCCAGCTCATTTTTTGCCTCAAAGAAAAGAACCAGAAGAAAATCAACTCCCACCGCTGGTTCTTCAACGCTTTTGGGCCGATGCTCCAACCCAATGTCTGTGTACTGCTCGACGTTGGCACGATGCCCGGTCCCACTTCCATTTACCATCTCTGGAAAGCCTTCGATATCAACTCCAATGTGGGTGGGGCTTGCGGAGAGATTGTGGCGCTCAAGGGCAAGTATGGACAATACCTCCTTAATCCGCTTGTTGCAGCACAAAACTTTGAGTACAAGATGTCCAACATTCTGGATAAACCTCTGGAGAGCGTGTTTGGATATATCACGGTGTTACCTGGCGCATTCAGTGCATATCGGTATATCGCTCTGCAAAACGACGTCAGGGGAGAAGGCCCCTTACAGAAGTACTTTTTAGGAGAGAAGATGCATGGCGCAGGCGCGGATATCTTCACTGCCAACATGTATCTTGCCGAGGATCGGGTAAGTGGCCAGTTTTGTTGTGATTCAGTCATTCATGGTTAAGTTAGATATTGTGTTGGGAGTTGGTCTCGAAGCGCGGAGGTTCATGGATCCTGCACTATGTCAAGTCAGCCTATGCTGTTACCGATGTCCCTGATCAAGTTCCAGAATTGATATCGCAACGTCGGCGTTGGCTCAACGGTTCATTCTTCGCCGCCGTGCACAGTACCGTTCATTTCCACTACATCTATCGCTCGTCACACAGTTTCCTTCGCAAGTTTTGGATACATGTCGAAATGTTCTATCAGCTATATAACTTGATATTCTCCTGGTTCGCCCTAGTACGTGTTGTTTCTCTTCGTCTCGAATTGCCCTGGTGATGTTGAAGCTGTGCCAGGGCAACTACTACATTGCCTTTGTCATCCTCACAAATGCGTTGGAGGACTATATCTCGAGTTTGCATTACCTCAACCTCGTTCTCAATTACTTTTACTTGGGACTTCTCATCACGTGTTTCCTGCTTTCGCTGGGTAATCGGCCACAAGGTGCCAAGTGGGGGTATACCCTGGCTTTCTTTGGGTATGCTCTGATCACGGTTTACATGACGGTGCGTTTCACGAACTTCTCTTCTGTCAGATTCATGGTGACACTGATGTGCGTAATAGGTCTCGGCATTCCTTCTTGCTTACAAAGGTGTCGAGACCGTTGCCCAATCGGAGGGTCGCGCCATCCAAGCTAGTGATTTCTTCACGAATTCCATCTTCCGAAGCATCGTCCTTTCGCTTGCGGCTACGCTCGGACTTTATATCATTTCGTCGCTCTTATTTGTGCGTCCACGATCAATATATAGTATGTCGAAGTAACTGACAATAGTCTAGTTTGAACCATGGCACATGATCACCTCTTTCCTACAGTACCTTTTGATGGCACCATCGTATATCTCGATTTTGAACGTATACGCTGTGCGTTTCATCCAATTGTTTTTTTTGAGACGCGTCACTTATCAATGCTTCCCAGTTCGCTAACGTCCACGACGTGTCGTGGGGTACAAAGGGTGACAACAAGGTTTCCACTGACCTCGGGGTTGTCTCTGGTAAAGGTCCGAATAAGAACGAAGTCGAAGTTGCTGTGCCCACCGCGGAGACGGATATCAATGCTGCCTACGAAGACGCGATAGATGTACTGTCTACAAAGCCGCCGAAAGCGGAACGAAATGTAGACCCGGCGACACACCAAGAGGATTACTACAAAACTTTCCGAACAAACGTAAGCCATGGCAACCCAGATTGTCGAGATCGTGGCGTGGCTGATTCTCTGATCCTGGTTGTAGGTGTTGTTGGTGTGGACGTTGAGCAATGTTTGTTCCCATCCACTGTGAATGACGGGTTTCGTTTGCTGACAGATCCATGCAGGGTTTACTAGCCGCCGCTGTCGTGTATGTTTTATCCTTATTTGTTTTGTCAGCTTTGCGTGAGCTCATCGTCGTGCAGTTCTGCGACACCAAGTCCAGGGAGCGGGCAAGTTTCGCAATCCGTGAATGGCTACATGTCCTTTATCCTGTTCTCTGTCGCAGGGCTAGCATGTAAGAGATCATATCATTCATTCTTGCAGAGTGTATTTAAAACTCCAACAGTCGTTCGTTTCCTTGGTTCGACTGCTTACTTGGTCTTGCGTCTGTTTGCTGGAGAGTAGTCAACCACATACGTAGGGATGTGCAAGAAGCGTGTTGTGGAACGAGACGTCTCGTTTTATCCGAGGAGTGCTACTATGGACGATTACGATCGCGGGCCGCTCCGTTTCCTCTTCTCTTTCACGGCTGATATCCTTTGATGTATTGTCGGACATAACAGGTTTTTGCATAATTATGTAGCGTTTTTACGTCGTATCCTTGTTCTTTCTAGCGATGATGAGTCTGGTTGGTAGGCTCGCTGTTAAGTTGGAGATCCATTGGGGACACCCGTCTCAATTAGGAATGTCGAACCAATGGCAGAAGACACATAAAAAGCTTCGGCACCAATGACGAGAGACGGCTGCGGTCTACTCAGTTCCGCTGAATTTTGCAAATACCGTCTTGCTTTTTTTCTTCCTCGATCGACTGTCAGCACGTTTTGACTTTAGTGGATGACATATGAACAACGGAGGACCTCTCCAGGTCCAACTTGGGCTGTCCTGACTCGTATGTGGCGCCCACCAACCCTTGCAATGCCAACGTGACTAAATAACCCACGCACCCCCTTTTCGTCTCTCTGATCACCAGAACCTAGCAGCTCACCATCGACACGCACTACGAACGTCCGTTCCGACGTTGACATTGACATTGACGCGGACTCGGTGGACATGGGCAACAACGACGACGACGATTCAGAACAGCATGAACGAGCTCCTATTTCGAAACGCAAAGCACTTGGAACGGACGAGACGTCGGTGGGGTCTGCGTCTGCGCGAGGCAAGCCACACAAGGTACCACGGTTGGATTTGAGCGGACCGTCGTCGTCGTCCTCGGCGTCATCATCGAGTGGGGACGCGGGCCACGAGGCCTCGCGCAGGCAGCCTCCTCCTCCTCCTCCTCCTCCTCCGCCTCCGCCTCCTCCTCCGGCGTCGCTGTCTACTCGGAAAA
>JBBPRS010000186.1:0-43309 GCA_038093155.1 Boletus huronensis | reverse complement strand
GTGTCCTCTTCCCCTATAGTTTTTTTTTTTTTCACCAAAAACTAAACCCCCGTTTTTTTTTTTTTTTTTTTTTTTTTTTTTTTTCAAAATCTCGGGCAGGCCGACTCGTCTACAGACTATACGATGGACTCTGCACCGAGACCGAAAAAACCGCGAACAAAGTCATCCACGCGGAAGACTACCGTCCCTGCGTCCCACATTGCTAACGACGAGAAACTGGTGGAAAATCACTCCGCGACTGTGGTGAGTACACCAGAGTCCTATGACTACTGTCTCGCGTCTCATAATTTTAGGTCGCACCCAAAAGTGCTCGCTATGCCGAGTCCTCGACGTTGGCCATACATTCTGGCACGGAACTCGGGCAGGACCAAGCCCTCGAAGATCTCGCAGCTAGCCAAGTAGATGGAACTCTCGACGCCGATCTCGCCGAACAAAGTCTTGGACAGAGGTTGTCAGCCTTGAGTGGCGCTGACGCCGGGAACAAGGACGCGGAATCAGACAACGACGAGGAGCTCGGCGCGTCTTCAAGGCCCGACAGACAGCCAGATTCCCCCAATGTCGTACCCGCGCATTCGCTTACACGGACACTCATACAAGCATTACATTCGTCTGACTCACGGCTTTTGGAGACATGTTTAGCGCACTCTGACATCACGCTCGTTCGAAATACCGTGAGACGACTGCCTCCTCAACTTGCACTACCACTTCTCTTAGCTTGCATGGAGAGACTAGGAAGAGGTGCAAGAGCTGCGAATATGAAGGGCGGTGGCGGAGGTGCCAGTTCACAGAGAGGCACAGTTCTCATCTCTTGGATAAAAACGACGCTCACCGTACACAGCGGCCATCTCATGACAGTGCGTTTGAGTCGTCTGCACGACCTTTCTTCGAAAATCTCACCAATTCTAGATGCCGGACTTGGTAGCCAGATTGGCAGGTCTCCATGCCACACTGACAACACGATTAGCCTTACATGAAAGTTTGTTGTCCTTGAACGGAAAGCTCGATATGGTGTTGTCTCAAATTGAAATGCGATCTTCCACGGCTCCTGCGTCATTGACATCGAAAAGCCGCACCCTCACCCATCCAGACAATGCCCGGCGGCCAACTCGATATGTGGAAGGAGAAAGCGAAGAAGAGGGGGATCAGATGAACGTAGAACCCCCAATAGAGAGTGGCGACGAAGAAGGTAGTGTAGAAGACGTCGAATTAGGAGGAGAAAGCGAGGATAGCGAGGATGAGGACGAGGGTGAGGGTGAGGGTGAGGGTGTAGGAGAGTTTGGCGATGGCAATGAATCCGATGGTAGTGGACCTCCACTAAGTGAATTCGCCGACGAGGATGAGGACGATGAGGATGAAAGCGAATAACCATCGATGTCTTTACATGCGCCGTTCTCCGCACGTTCTGACTAGTTCATTGCATCTGAATCGCATTCACTCAAGATAGATGGATACTTCCAACAATAAATAATATCCTGAGGGATACATGAATGAAGGTATTAAATACTCATCTACTCCTCTATCCAATCATCTTGCCCGACACGTTCGACATACCGCTTGACCCATACTTCCCGCTGAGCGTGTTGAGTCTGGAGCTGTTGTCTAAACGCATCCTTCCTTCGTTCTTCCTCGCTTGGTGCCTGCTCACCGTCTCTCGCTTCCTCATCATGTTCTATAGCGTTCACTTCCGTACGCAGCCGACCTTCTCGCTGACGAAGAGCAGCTCTTCTCCGATTATATACCTCTGGGTGCAACGTAACCACAAGCAAAGAGAAGAAGGACGACACTTTGTGAAGGAAACGTGGCGGTTCAGGAACTGTCGTGGGCTGTTGCAGGGGCCAAAGTAGTCTGTTCTCGTTATGGACGTTTGCAAGGGCGAGACTATCTACGATCCCATTTGATTGCCTTGGTATTGGAGGTCCTTGCACTTGCTGAGCGTCGCGAGTTGGTTCGGTATTCGGAGCACGACCTCCTGGTCGCAGAGGATTGCGGTCTCCAGCGTGATCGTTGTCTTGACCTACGGGAGCAACTACGGGAGCAGCATCAGCGGCTCCTCTAGCCTGCGCACCGTCTGCTCCGAGCCCTGCCCCGTTGCCGCCGGCCCTATCTAATGGTCGTAGAATAACGATGCGAACATGAGTCCACATCTCGTAAATGATCCATGCGATAAGGCACAATGCAAGTATGGGCTTGCGTGTGGGGGAAAAGAAATAAATGAGGAGCACCGTTCGAAAAATGAGCATTAACAAGGGGGCGAGGAGGGCGCGCATGGGTAGCTCTCTGATAATATTTCCTTCGGCATGCTCTGGGATGGGAGGTGCTCCTGCGACGTCCGGTTGAATGGTGGCATCAACGTTGGCGTTCGGTACTGCTCGAAGAGGCGGAAGACCAAGCTCTCGGAGGAGGTCGTTCACATGCAGAGGGACGGACGATGTATTTGGGATCGAGGGAGTAGGCGTGGGTGGTGGGCATGATGGTGGCAAAGAGAGGATAGAGAAGGTATACGTGAGAACGTTGAGAGCATGCACCTGCAAGGGAGAGGGTGTACCCCTTGGGGTTAGAAGGGAAAGATATGCTCTGCCGCTATAAGCATAATTAGGACAAGGAGACCTATCATAATGGAATGCTCCCACTCGATGGTGATAATCTCGTAGTCGAGGGTATTGGCGGAGGGGGGACTCGCCAACGGAGCGGTGGCGTCCAGGATATCTGGCCAAGTATATCCCAATCGCTGGAGAGCAAGCTTCGCCGCACTCCGCTTGATATCCACGTCCTCTGGTGGACTGAGAGCAGCCAATTTGGAGTTGGAAAGCCAACATAGTGCCTGCGAGTGCTTGAAGCGAATGAATGCGAGACCGTCATTCGGATCTGAAGTAGCGGAGGGCGTGGAATGTTGTTGAGACCCCATAGGAGAACTCTCTTTCGCTGGATAAGGCGCGACACGCGGGGAGGGCGATATGGTAGCATCCGCGCTTGGTGGACCACTCATCCAAGCTGACGGTCGCACGGAGAGATGGACGGTACGTTGGTCGTCTTGGCACTAAATGGAAGGTGGAGGTGAGAACCCTGACGGACCACCTATGCTTTTCTTACCGGCCATAACTCGCTTATTTTCTCCTGATCATCCAAGTACCGACCTCTCCATATCACACGCTGACCCTCTGGCCGAGGATGACCGATGCATACGGAGGATATGGCTTGTTTAACGTCTAGTACGGTCGCGCTTTCTGGTACCTGGGTGTTGAAAGAGTGCGAATATGCGGGCAACTCGACGTGGATGACCACAGTGGGGACGGACATGGTGATGTGACCAACAAGCGGTACACACTTGTCGTTATAGTGCTGTATACGTGGAGGTCACGTGCGGGATCACAAGTCAGCCCCTGTCTTTCATACAACTACATTGTTTTATTGGAGTCTTACACTACAGCGCAGGAACTTCCAGTGTACAACCTCCTTTGGAGCTCTCATGTGCTAGCGCAATCATCTCTATGACCTGCGTAGCCTCTGCCCATTTGACCTCCAACTCCTCGTTGTTTCGGATAGCGCCCGCCAAGTTTCTAAACAGTCCAACATATTGCCCTGGAGCTTCCGAGGGCCAGCTTGGATACAGGTCAATTCTACTACACTGCAGCGAGAAAACGTTCTCTTACATGGATTTGGTAATGGTCTTATTGTCCGGCGCGACGTTTTCGACAGTGCCGTAGATTTCCTGGGGTTCCTGGCCGTAGCCGGGTGCAAAAATACTAGTCGCCTTGGGCATAGCCTTGATTTGTTCTTCTTGTGTATCCAGGCCATACTTTGTGAAGACCCCTTTGGTGCCACGAACTACGTAGCGTAATTGCAGCGTCTTCGCGGATAGGATGTGGGAGCGAAGCAGCACGGTGAACGGGTTTGGGAAGGGAATCCCAGCGTTGTAATGCAAGTAAATCGTGAACTGTGGTTGCATACCCATTTAAAGTGCATTCCCAGGAAAGAGTACCGAGATTATGCGTACACAATCGTCCACTTGCGGTTGAGTAACACCGCGTACGTTCTGCATGAACGCAGTGATCCTGGCTGGTCGGCCAAAGAGATTTAGAGCTTCATACAAAAGGTGCGATCCAAGATCTTCAACAGCACCAACGTTGTTCTTCCAGGATGCCCTAGTACCCGGGCGGTATCGATCATAGCTGAAATTCATTGGTCAGTGACCAGGCCGGCGGCGGTCTGGTGTGTTGCTCACTGGGATTCAAATTCTACCAGATTCCCAAGATGTTGTGGAGACGAAGGGGGAAGTGATAAGAGCCGTTTAAGAGCAATGTGATCAGAGTCCCACGGCCTGTTCTGGTATGCATACAGGACAAGTCCCTTTGATTTTGCTATTTCCTGAAGGTTCCTGGCTTGGGGTACGGTATCCGTGACGGGTTTGTCAACAAGAACTATTGCGATGTCAGGTTGCTTTGGGGACAGGCACGAAGAGATGTATACCATGCTTGCCAGCTTCCAGGGCAGCACAGGCTAGGTCATAGTGAGTGTGGTTGGGCGTGGCGACGATCACAAGCTCGATTTCTTTGTCACCAACCACATCTTCGATCGTCGTGTATATCCTGGTTTCGACGCCGAAACGTTCCTTGACTTTACCTCCAGGAGATTGTGGGTTACGTTCCAATACAGCGTGAAGAGTGAATAGATCGGGAAGAGCAAGGATAAAGGGGACGTGAAAGGTTAACCCCGCGAGACCAACACCGAGGACACAAGTTTTGATCGGCGCCATCGACGGACAGCGAATACGGCTGCCAATGCGAGCAAGATCAAGAGGGGTCTTTATAACCCGCGCAATCGTCGAGTTTATATACAGTAGGCCTCGGCTGCTTTCCCAGAGGGGGTTGGATGACATCATTGCCTCGTGACCTTGTCACGTTGACCACGTGATCGCGTGTTGAACAGTGAAACGAAACTGCGTTCAATCTCGACGAGACTGTTATCGGTGCGTGGTCATGCAGTGGTCACTTTCTCCCCTTCTCCTCCTTGCTGGGCATGCGTTTGCCCAGCTACCCCTCCCAGAACCTCCTTTCATGCCCCCAAATGCTTCAGCCGGTGCAGTCTCCACTTCCGGTGGTATCATCCCAAATTCCCAATGGTCATCGCTGCTCGGCGACCTTCTCTACTTTTACGAAGCACAACGTAGTGGTAAACTCCCCGCGACCAACCGCGTCAAGTGGCGAAACGACAGTGCCCTCTCTGATGGCCAAGACGTCCACCTCGACCTGACAGGCGGGTATTATGATGCAGGAGGTACTGTCTGAATCAGACGAGGGGCAACGTCTCCTAATCTATCCCACAGATTACATCAAATGTACATTCCCCTTGGTTAGCGTCTTCTCCCCGACATCAATCCCTTCATTCACCTTCGGCTAGTCTTTCACACTCATGTCTGTATGTTGGGGAGCAACAGATTTCGGCAAGGGTGAGACTCGAGCCTCTGCAATTGTTGCCTCTACTATAAAGTGTTTGTCCCAGGCTATGACTTAGCAAATCAAACGCCGTACCTCGACGCCATGTTACGATGGGGCCTAGATTGGCTCATGAAAGTGAGCCAGCTATCCTCGTGTTTCTTGAGGACACCAGTTTATACATTCAAAGGCACATCCAACAAACAGCACTCTTTTCGTTCAGATCTCTGATGGTATCGCTGATCTCCTTGCCTTATCTTCATCATCTGTTCATTGAAATATCCAGTTAATACAGACAATAACTATTGGGGAGGTGACCAGTCCATACCTGGTCCACGAACATCGTATCAAATCAATACCACTAGGTAAAACTTTATGCAGTGATTTGGTTCTCCATCCCTCCTGACTTTCGGTAGCCCCGGAACCGATGCTGCCGCTGGTGCGGCAGCAGCTTTTGCAGCTTGCTCTAATCTCTACCAGAACCATGTCTTCTCGAATTCCTACTCAGGACCAGCAACACTTCAAAATTCTACGTATGCGTCGTTGCTTTTACAGCATGCACAAGCACTATATACTTTTGCTACGAGTGCTCGCGAGACCGAGTATCAAAATTCTGTCCCCGAAGCGGGCAATGCGTATCCATCCTCAGGATTTGGCGACGAACTTGCTATAGCAGCGTTATTCCTTTCTTGGGCGACAAACTCTTCCTCACTATATGAAGAGGCGCAATCTTACTACACACAGTACAATCTCTCTGGTTACAAAGGTGTTTTCAACTGGGACACCAAAACCCCTGGAATTCCTGTATTATTCGCACAAATTGCGCAAGCAAATCCTACTTTCGGCAATATTTCCACTTGGCAGGACCAGGCTGAGACATATTTCGATGGTGTTGTATACGGAGGTGGGGATGGGTATACCACTACCGGTATGGTGTCTTGATTTATACTTGGGGCTAGCATCTCATCTGTCGATAGGTGGTCTTCTATACTACCCAGGAGATTCGGATAGTGCTAGCCTTAATCCTGCACTCAACGCGGCTATGCTTCTGAACCGATACGTTCCACTTGCCTCGACACAGACGAAGAAGCAAGACTACTATGTAAATACCAACAGCCCTTCCGTTTATCTGTGATTAATTGTGGAACTCTCAGAACTTTGCGAAGAGCCAGGTCAAGTATGCTCTTGGCAACAACCCCATGTCCGGTAGGTGTTGTGTTCAGGCCAACGTGGATAGTTTGTCCCTGACACATTCGTGCCATTCACAGCTCCGTACATCGTCGGTGTTAACCCCAATGCACCACAGAACCCGCATTCGGCGATGGCAAGCGGCGGCAATAATATCAGTGATATCAACAATGATCCTCCTCAAGAAGCTTATGTGTTATATGGTGCTGTTGTCGGTGGACCAGACAAGTTCGACCGTTACTTCGACATCCGCGGTGACTGGCCGGAGACCGAGGTTCGTTGGTAGAGACCGGTGACAGCGTGTCGACGCTCATCTCCTTTCCAGCCTGCCCTGGATTATGACGCACCTATGTTGACCCTTGCTGCTATGCACGTCCTCAACGATACTTCGGATCCATATTATACATCATTGCAAGCTGGTGCCTATCAGTCCAAACAGCCGCAGGGTATGCCGTGTGATGCAGCATACCAACAGGGTTGCGGTGGCCCACGACTCAGTCAAACCGGGCAGATCGCAATGGGGGTCGTCGTTGGTCTTGCGGGTGTCGTCATTTTCTCGTTGGTCGGGTGGTGGGGGTGGCTAGTATATCGCGGGGACTATGATACATTCTATTAGTAGTTATGAAGTTTTTTTTGCTCGTCGCACATCCATAAAACGCGATTACTTGAGAGCAGCATGATTGGGTCCATATCATCATGGGAGCTGCGACAGGATTGTCGCTCATGTCCTCGACTTCCCGTGTCCGCAGGTCACAACCCTGATCCACGCTATTCCGCGGAGACCGCACTTGCACCTGAAATATTTCAAGATCTAGGCACCGCGTCTCAGCATCCGTTTCTTCTAGCGGTATAAAAGGATAGAAGAAACGGAGTCGCTGCCGCATTGTTCAACTCAGTGGAAACCTGAGATCCAGTCGGTACATTTCACGATGGCGAGGTCCACGAGGAACAAATCAACAGACATGTCTTCTGCCCCTTCGCGGATCTATGTGCCGTTCTCGAACGGCCTCGGCATTACTGTTGCCTTGTCTGCTATAAAAAGCCCCTGGCAGCACCTACCACGGGTCATTATATGCGGGAGTCATTGAACCGGTTTTTGTCCAAAAAGAGGATGGAAGGAAGGCCATGTCTGGTCATCAGACCAGGCAACTTGCTGATCAAGATCCGAAACCTTGGTATCATCCATGTGTCGATAGCGGACGTCAAAAGTGAGAGTAATTCAAGTCAAATGCTCATCCTCGGTCACAGTACATACACTAAAGTTATTACAATCTCAAAGACAACGAATGACATTACAGGATAAGCTCCCTAGGTTCGTCGAGTGGGTTTTCTTCTTACATTCGGAACAACTCCCCCATGTTCCCACAGCATATGCTCAGGCGTTGCCGTACTGCCGAACTTCACCTGCGCATTCAGGTATTCTGTGTAAGGTTTTTCTGTTTCTGGTATCTGCTGCAGGTGCACAAGGTTCTGGAGAGTGTTCATGAGTGCCGGATAGTCGGTTAAAAACGGATAGGTGGTGGTATCGACACCCGCAGCATAGATACGCAGACAGCGGTCGTCAACGTCCCGCTCAGGGAACGTAACAGTGAACGATGGTGGTTGACCAAGGTCGGCCAAGATCGCGATATACGGAAGGGAATCAGAGTCATGTCTTCTGCCCTTGCTGCTCAGATGTGCACTCCTGCGGGTGACGTCGTGCAAAACGTCTTTGGAATTCTTCGACTCCCGAGCCTTGGAGGAAACGAAAATCTGCGACATTCGCGATTTCGCCGACGCCGTTTCGGGCCCGCCTTTGAAATAGATGGGTATCGTCTTGTCGATGAGAGGTTGTTGGTGACAACACTGCACTGCACTAGTCCTCTGCCAGTGGCGTAGTGTCCACTCGTCCAAGCTACACGGTAAATCATCAGACTTGTCGTGAAAAAGGAATTGGGAAGACAAACTCTAATTCGCTCTCTTCCTTTGATCCAGCGATGTTTGCGTCCATGCATACCCAGTGCGAGAAATTCAGATATGCATCCTCGAACATTTGGTGTGCAATCAATGTTTGAGTGTTCTCCTCGCCTCATATCTGGGGTCCGAAGATGAATTCGAGCCAATCTACGACGGGAATCATTTGGCAGTCGGCGAGATGTCCTTCCCACGTCGTTGGTATCTCAATGACCACATTCTTCGCCCGTGTGCGGATGAACAGATCCTTGGCCAGAAGCCAGAGCAATCGGCTGGCCAGCTCGCCACGTTGACCCAGGTCAATCATGCCAGAGTTGACCGTCTTCAACAGGGTCCCAAGAGCAGCCCCTAGGATTCCAGGCTCTGCATGGAGATCGCTTGCGGTCACGCACGACAGGAGCGGTTCGGATGGATAACTTGTGAACCTCCAGTTGCGGTCCATGGTTGTCGCAAGACATATGCGTAGGTGGCTCGCCACACCTTTCTCTAGATGTTCGACCGAATCTGGGTGTCCAAACGTGACGTTCAAACCAAATCGCTGTCCCAATATCGCGAGCACATGACTGGTGTTACTTGGATCGAAATGCCCAGGCCCGTATAACTTTGAGGACGCTGTGCGCAATACTTTATGCGTTTGCCCGTGCGCGGTCTTGAGAGAAAACCACCTATCCGCCATCGAGGACAAGTGATGTTAGCAGCGGCGACAACAACTTGAAAGCGAAGGGGCATTACAAGGGTCTCCCATAACGCAGGACGTGATCTAGCCTTGAAACATCCTCCACGCCAATATCACCGAGCCCCAATGCACTCTGATCCCATCCCAATTGAGTGAGGGTGGGAAAAGCTGCTCGCCCTCTACAGCGACGCGAGCAGAATTATCTGAGACGGGATATTATTAGCAAGCTCGTCGCGGCATGGTCTGGTCACACCTACATTTCTGATTGGGGGGCGAAAAGTCGGCGATCTTGGATGTCGTTGAAGCGAATACGATCCAGACAGCATGATTCTCTGCGTATGTGTAGTCGCTCACTGCTCTACAAAAAACGTCTGCCGGGCGATACCCATGTGAACCTTGAATGCTTTCACTGAGCGGGTGTGCTTCATCGATTGCAATTACCAACTTAAGCCCGTAGGGAGCGTCAGGGAATATCCTCGCGAGACGGGCGCCGACTTTCTTGTAGGCAGCAGAAAGAATCATAGAAAAACGGGAGGAAACAAGGGGGTGAGGTTTTCGCTCTGGTTCTGACCACGTTACTTAGCTAGACTTCTCCGACACCGGTGAAAATATTTACCAGATAAGGAGAGCGTTTTAAGCGTCTCAGCTGTTTTATCAACCTCTGTTTCAGCGGGCTCATTAGCGGATTTATCGACGCCAGTGTCCGTGGCCTTGTCAACATCCGGCACGGAAGAACCCTCTGTTGTTGTACTTGATTGTTGGGGGAGGCTTTGGACGAGATCCGCATGAGTCTACAGAAGATTGTCGAATCAGATTTACGGTGCAGAGCAATATATCCACACCTTTTTGTATTTTTCAGCGAATTTTTGAAAGAATTCAGCCCTGTCACTGGACCTGGGAGGGTCGCTCATATCGCACATCGCGCCGACCCAACGCACGATGCCTGCCTTGACATTCCGAGTGGTGTAATTGGACGAGAGGTACTCCTCGAGCGTATCAAATAAAGCGGTGAGAAAGGCGTAGCAGATGGTTTGGTACGCCTCCACAGTAGGGAGGAAATTGGTCAAGAGGCTCGATGGGATGGGATCACGCGCAGGGAAACCCACGACGTCCTGTTCCTCCCGCAAGTTCATGTAAATTAATACAACATCCTTCGTTCTCAACTGAGGATTGATTCAGTCACCATATATGCGGTGATAATGAACACCCGTTTACCTCGGTTAGCATCCTTGATTTGCCGGTTCCCGAACTCTGAACGATGGAACAGAACTTGGCGTAGTACCGAGTAGTCGATCCGTTCTTCGTGAACAACTTCTCGTTGTGTGTGAGATACTCGTAGAAGCCATCGACAGCTGCGCCACGGTACTTTGACTCAAAGGACCCTGACAGGCCCTGAGCTAGATCTGTCCGAGGACGTTAGTTCATCCTGTGTGGTTCTGGTCAAATGATAAGACGTGGTGCACGAACCAGATTCCGTTATGGGTTCTGGCGCTGGTGGTTCTGGTACCGCGGGCAGTGATGCTTTGAGGATATCTTGCGGAGTGACCAACAAATCGTCAACAAATATTGGCCAGAGAGATCGAAGGCACACACCGAGGTTTCGAATGTCGCGGTATGATTTACGCTTCCAGGCAGAACCGAGCATTCCTCGTAATTCTCCATGGGTGCTGATCAACTCTTTTGCGCGTTCCACATCAAGGTATTTTGGGTCTAAGTCACCGTTAGAGCGTGTAATGATAGCGTAGAGGAGTTCGCGATATTGCCAGCCGGAACTTAGATCGGAGACGTCACCCAAATCATCTTCGACGGCTTTCTCTACCTGCCTGTCGAGCTCCTGATGCATGCCGAGGGTGAAACGATCTGGAAGGGACATGCTGCCAAGTTGTTGCACCAAGCCATTCGACAAGCCGCCTTTATCCACAGGCCAGGATCTGGGATTCAACGATCTGCCCCATTTCTATTGTTATAAATCAATCATATTCCAGATGCCATCAACCCTCGGTTAGGGTTTGTGCCTGACGGTGACCGCAAAACCGGGACCGTCATTGCGCAGGCGATTGGTCGACCTATCTTTCAATTTCCGACTCCGACTCGGCAAAACGGCAGGTCCAAGCAAGTTTAGTCATATGATTGGGGTCTGTACATACAAAGCGTAGTAAAGTGTACACTACCATCTTTGGACGAGATCCTGACTCCGACCGGCAACCCCTTGGGAGCTTCTCGGCTCGCTCCAGCCCCTGCGCATGACCAATCTGCCCGACAAAGGATCATCCTCACGTGACGATACTGTCATGTGCCTGCGCAAACTTTTCTAAGTTCGTAAGTACTAAGAACTTGAAAAGTGACTACATAGTCACTGACTCTTCAACGCGAGGGTCACCATCAACACGATCATATGTGCCCGTTACGTATTTCGATGTTTCAAATGGATGGAACGCGCAGGGCACCGAATCACTGGTGTAGCAGGTCCTTACTTTGTTGCGCTCGCCGTCATTCTCATATCGCGTATTGATGCTCTCAAACTTCGCCATATCTCTCACCGACTGACCAGTTATTTTTCGCTCGAATCGGATGGTAACGAGACAATACGCATTGATACAGTTCGCTTGACATATGACATAGCCTTGTCCTTTCAGTCTTGAAGCGAGCAGTGAGTGCCTCCAAAAAATTGGTCACTCGGAAATCGCGGAATCAACAGCATCCCCGCAGTTTTCCATGCAATCAGCATCATCGCTTCTGAGAGCAAGTCCCATCTAGTTGCTAGATTCAATCACGGCTTGACCACTTTATAGTTCTCTTGCTCCTTCGAACATATGCCTTCTGGAAGAGAGATAAACGAGTGTTATATGGACTTCTCGTGTACGGAACGGTACGGATCTTGGCTGTATGCTCACGGCTGTTGGGCTGAAGAATCGTAGCTCACCATTGCAGGTGCTCTCACTTTCCTGATCATGCCAATTCATAATATCCTCCCTGGTAGTGAGTAGGTGATCCCCAAGTGAGAGAAAGAAATATCCGAGTCTCTAGGAAGACCCGATCGGTTGTTACTTGATGTCGTCGCGCAACAGCGTCTTTGCATACGCGCTGGTATTAGCATTCGAAATAGGTGAGTAAGACGATCTTCCTTAGCGTCAGAAACATCTTCACTGCGAGCCTGACCATCGTCCTACAGTGATATTGATCCTCACGGCATACAAACTATACCACGATTACCGACACGTTCGCTTTCGCAAGTCACTCATGTACACGCTCTACTTTGATAGCATCAGCTATATCATATGCATCAGTCGTGAGTTGCATGGTCCTATGCCCTTGGAGAATTCCGTAGATTGGTCATTGTCCGCACGAACAGTCGCCTCAACTGCCAACGTCATCCAGATGCCGCATTTCCGGTCAGTCGTCCATCATGGTAAAGTGGTTCGAGGTGTTAAGATTGCGCACAGATCCAGTATACAGAATTGCTAGACATGTGCGTCTACCTGTCAACGACTTTCAATCGTGCGTTCAGCTGACGATTGGGCCCGTATTTCGTATCATACTGGATCGTGTAAAGACCACAAGTCACGATCCATAGCGTCCTCGCATCAAGAATCATGTTCCACCTACGCAAAAGCATGCATGGGGTCGAAACCGACGGGGCGTCGAGGGCACCCAGTACGATGGCCGCGAGCGCAATGGAATATCGCGTGCCATCGGAGTTGGAGTCGCAGGGAGGAATAAATTCAGTGCGCAGGCCAGAACAGGTGGACGAAGGACAGCGCGAGTAAGTGCACAGATGACATCATCGACGTACTATAGCGGACGATGCATAGCAAGGACACTAATGATGTATACGCCATCTTCGACCATTATACTTCGTATTTGGTCTCGAAGTTATCGTGGCTTGATTGGGTACTCTCGACGCGGAGCGTGAGGCTATCGGCATCGCCTTTCCTCCGCTTAGTTTTACGGGTTCCAATGGATGTGTTTGTCCTACCACAGCCAAAGTGCGGAATAGAGTCCCGACTATTGGACGCTGGACTTGTATGACACTAGGCTTAGGCTTATGGTGACTGGAGTGGTTAAAATGAGAGTAAGAAGGAATGAGCGACGTCAAGGCTTCGATCTCAGTTGACTGAAACCCAGACCAAGTGCCCAGCTTCTAGTATGATTTCCGGTAAGATGAGTGAAATGTCAAACGTTAGATCCATGTAACTCCTCGGATCCATAACTTTCAATCGAAACCATTGCATGCCTACCAGACGGCACGCACTGCGGGACTCAACAGAACAACCGAACGTATCCCGACGATGACTGAATAACGATTTCGATTTCTTCCTACATTCTTTCTACAGAAACACTAGCTTAAGGGTGCCCATCAAAAGCAAGTTTCCAAACGTCTGTTATATGGTTCAATAAACCTGTCGACCAGATGTGAGTTAAAATCGCCACAGGCAAACACTGGTGAGGTTTACCTCGAGCACATAACGTTCATCTTCCTTCAAAGACTCAAGAAACTCGCCCGCCGATTCTCTCGTCATGTGTTCATTCTTCACCAGCGCACCCACCAAGGCCTCGTAGACGTCTGGCACGGGCCAAGTAGGCCCGCACAGGTAGAACACGCCATCTTCATTCTTCAGCATGTGCGCCAGTGATGTAGCGTCCTCCAACATCTTGTGTTGGATATAGACTTTCTTGGGGCCATCACGGGAAAATGCCAGACCGGCCTTCGTGATGACTTTGTCGAGGATGTAGGCCTCAATCTCCTCGCCATAAAGGAATTCTTGGTGTTGGTGACGAGAACCGAAATAGTAATACGTATCGCCGACTTCGATGCCTTGCTCAGAGAGCCATGCACGGTGTTGGAGGAAAGCACGGAACGGTGCAGCACCAGTACCGAGACCGGCCATGATGATAGGTTGGCTGTTGTCTGGAGGTAACTATCGCGTGCATCAGGAGTAGATAAGGGGAAATGTTAGAGCGTTGGCACCTTCATGACACTGGGCTTGACGGAGACTGTCACTTTTTGCCCAACCCTGAGGCCGGCAAGATATCTAGTACATTGACCATAACGACGATTCTCTGACCATTTATTCAGTGCCTTTCAATGACAAAGTAACAAAATGTTCACCATTGGGGGCTGTCCACTCGACTGTGACGACCAACAGGTCGACGCGATTGCCGACGACGCTCTGTGCACTTGCTATGCTGTAGTGCCTAGGTTTGATGTCGCCAATCATCTCACAGAGTGTCTCGATGCCTGGTCTGGCACTGCGATATCGCTGAAGAACCTGCGCAAAAGTGATTGTGTCCTTTTCGTTAAGCTTCTTGAACATCGACGAGCCTTCTGGAGAACCAATAAATTGCAAGGCAAATTTCTCCACGGGCTTGGTAGCATATGATGCGAGGTCGGTATAGAATGACTTGGGTGGTTCCCCGAAGAGGTCGATCTGTTGTTGAAGAGCCTGGAACACGGTACGGCTGTGCATCTTCTCCTCGCCATGGACAGGGATTGTGACCACCCGATCGGGATCAACGCCATACCATGCACAGAAGTCCAGCACCTCATCTGCATCGTTCCATCCGTGTACCCCAAGCGCTTCTCCAATTGCATACTTGAGACCTGTGCCTTCGGTGTTGAACTCGAGGTGAAACACGTTACGGTCGTAATCGAGTGGAGTGAGACGGCGGTTCACGGTACACGTCACCAGATAAGTGCGTTCTGCGAGTTCAGGGTGGAGGGATGGAAGTTGCGGAAAGTCTTCAGTTTCCGGCGGGATAGGAAGAGGGGGAGTGAAAGCCGAGGGGAACAGAAGGTGCTTGGCAGCCTCATGCCAGGAGGTCACCTTTGAGCCATTGTAGACGGTCTGCCCAGAACCGGTATCGACTGCAATGGTATTGCCCTCGAAGCGCCTGAGTGCGGGAATATCTGTGGCTGTATCCAATAGGTGGGAGGGAACTTCAGAAGCCAGGGGCAACTCGACTCGAAGGAGCGATTCCCAGGTACGCGCATTAATTTCGGAGAAAACATCATCGCGTAAGCCGTCGGGAACTAGCCCCAGCGCTAACTTGCGAACAACAGCTTGGTTGGACACCTTCCCGAGGTATAACCTCAAGAAGGCGAGATAAATTATCAGGCCTTCAGCAATCTCCCTGGTCGCGAGATCTCTGCATAGCTCTGATGCTATCAACTTTGCATCAATAGTATATAGCCTTATCTTTCGTCGCAGGACCAATGCCAATACTGGAGCGGGAATGTTTGCCAGCAATTCGGCGCTCGACCAAGATGTGATGACGAGGACGGCCGATTTCGGCTTGGCGCAGTCCAGGACAGAATGAGACTTGAGTAGGTCGGGCTCGATGATACACATGAAATCCGTCAAGCCGTTGCCGTTCAATGGTAGTGCTAGAGAGACGGGCAAGAAATTATCCTCGCCCTTCTTTTGGGAGAGGATGATGCGATCTGCGGTAATCCCACCTGCTTTGCTGAAAACGTCGTGGTCGGTCAGTCGACGCATAGAAATCCCGCGAGAGAACGTATCGGCGATGAGCTGATGGAAGAAAGTGAGATGGTTCGATGGGGTACTAAGGAACACAAGTTTCGTATTCTCCGGACCAAGGTCGGCGGAAGAGTGGTCAATAAATGACGCGAGGTGGGAGTAGAACAGGGTCGGGTCAGAAATAAATTCCTTCCCCTTGTCTGGAGTAACTCGCTGAGCGCGGATAATGGGCTGGGAACGAGCGGGATGATATAGAGATGCGAATACGTTGGCGAAAAGGGGACCTCGGGTGGTTTCATGGGGTACGTCGTCGAAGACATAGATTTCTTCCGCAGTGGAAGGAATGACTTTCTGGAGTTCATCGGCCCCCCATGGACGGAGGACTCTGACGATCACGACTGCTACCCCAACAGTCCCTGATGCCAAAGCTTTGGCAATCAAGGCGAGCTGCCCGTTCAAGAGAACAAAGACGGTGCGCGCATTCTTGTCGCCGGCGAATTCAAAAGGCGCATAGCCAGCCATGCGGACAGCTTCCGATATAGTAAGGCCGGAAACATCCTTTACATGATTGGAAACAAGGTTGTGACCGACTTCGCGAGCGGCGCCAAGGTGATCGAAGATGTGCACTACATGCCAATTCTTGAGTTGGTATGCAAGCAGTGCGAGGTCGACTGATTCTTGCGGGGTCGCGGAAAGTATGACCGCCAGGGACTCGGGAAAGATGCTGAGCGACGTGGACAGCGAGGCAAGGGTGGGGGAAAGTGTGAATGTGTCTCCCACGGGAGTGACCGCAGGAACCTGTATGATCAACCTGCTGCGAGAGGAAGCGGGGGGCAAATAGGTCAGGGAGGCTGCCATCGCAGCCAGACCAACCGGGGTAGTGTAGGTAGTCAGGACGGAACCAGTGATAGCGTCCTGGCTGGTACCCTCAGACAACCGGCCGACGAGACCGAGGCCAGCGCCTGCCCTGGTCTGGAGGGGGATTACAGGGGCAGAATGCCCAAGAGAGGTGGCCCATGACTTTGTGAGGGTTCCGAAGCCGATCTGTTCGGCGACGTCGTAAACATAGACAGCAGAGCTGACTGCAGCGCGTGAAGCGATGAACTCGATGTGGTCCGAAGCGGAGCTGAGATGGAAGGCGCCGGGGAGGAGGAGGGAGTTGAGATCGTCGGAGGGGACGACGAGGGTAGGAGAAGAAGGCGTCGACGGGGTGGTCGAGCGCGAGGTCATCATGTGGAGCGATGGAGGAGGACTCGCCTTTGATACAGCGCTCTCGATGTGTTTGGGGCATTTTTGAAGGGCTGTATATAAGGTGAGCTCGGAATAACGGTGGGACCGGATTGTGCCATGTCATGCAATACCGTGCAATACCGGATCACGTGTCAACGGAACGGACGGAGAAAACTTATGGCAATACTCATAACCAGACAGACCACATGGTTCCAGCTGGCTTCAGCCTCCAGTTTCACAACATACGAGTAGGACCAGTCTTCCTTCGAGTGTGCCGCCCACCAAACGAAGAGTCCTGTGATTCACTGTCGACGTTGTCCGCGAGCATGCCACAACCCCCGATGTAAAGCTGAAGTCGGAAGTCATCGATATCCGACTTGATCAGGAGTTGAACGTTGATCTATTGTCTACACTGTACAATGCGACACTGCATCATCCGACTCCAATTGCTGAGTTCCTGACTTCTGTTGTCATCCCATAGTTGAATAGCCAAATTGTCCCACACCCGCTCTATTCCCGTACTGTGTTGAACAGCCGGTCACCCTGTGTCGACAACATCAATGAGGACCAGACCAGCACTCCATGCCACTCACAGTGTCTCCGAGTCCAGGTGAGATCAGTCCGTCGTGAGTCAAGTCCGGGTCCACAGCAGCAACCCAGATCTGGCGTAAACGCCTCAGTCGACTGCTGAAGAACGACAGGTGAACTGTATCGTTACCTCGAGATCTGGATAGCTCTCCTCAACGCGATCAAGGCCGGGCGCCGACCCGAGCACGACGAGTAACTTTATCTTGCTCACTGTATCCCATGACTTTCGGTACGGATCAGGATGCCAAAAAAAAGTGCTACGCACAAGGAATTCCCCAGTCAAGCAACATGGACAAGGCAGCACATGCAGTCCCGCCCGTAGCAACGAGCGGATCCAAGAGAAAGATCGCATCAACCGGCGGTACGGATGGCAACTTGGAATAATCTGCCAATCCAACATCAGCATTAGCAGCCCTGCAGTAACGTAACACGCACATTCAACTGGCTGCAAGCTGACTTTCTCTCGGAATAGGCCAAGGTGGTAGACTGGCGCTGCACTGCCCAACCGAGAATAGATCACGAGGGTGGTGTGAGAGGCGTCGGCATGATCATTGGATTCACATACGGGAAAAGTTTCAGAAGCGCATCCGTCATCCCCAAGCCAGCCCTGAGGATCGGTGTCAGGCCGATTCGTGGTTTGATAACAGTCCCCGTGAACGGCCCGACAGGAGTGTGCTATCAGTGGTGCCACGCATCATGTGGAGCACGTCAGCGACGGCACGGTACTGGGAATTGCGCTCACGCCATGGAATGGCTCCTCATCAAGACCCCTTGAGGCCTCCACTCCTAAAATATAGCTGATGTCGTGGATACCCTGCGCACGCCTCAGCTGGTGCTGTTTGCATGTGGAACCACCCACCTCACGGAAATCTTTGGGGTTGGTCGTCGCCAACCGGAGTTGCGACAACCGTGCATTGACGATGGGGTGTGATAAAATATGTCGTTTTTCTGGCATCACGATAAGACAAAGTCACTAGGTAACAGCGCTGGCGCTTTGGATGACTGGCTGATAAGGCGCATTCCCATACTAGGCAATATCCCATTCTCAGCGTCTTTTATACTCGCAGGACTTCAGAACGCGACCACGAGACATAAGTACGGTCCACTCCTGCTCTGAGATTACCGATCTCGCTGCCTTTTTGAACTGAAACAGCGTAAAGTGGCTGTTGCGGTCGTCCTGTGAACTATGTCACCCATTGGCAACCGACGGCATAGACAACGACTACCTTATTCTGAAGCTTGAACCCAATGGAGCTGATCAACGAGGTGAAGTCGTCCAGGCTCGTAAAGCGGCTCGCAACCTCGGCGATCATCAACTCACCCCTATCGGCTCCGTAAGTGTCCCGATTTAGCAAGGTGATGAGACGCTGCGCACCCTGGTCGAAGGACTCTCCAAGCCTCACTTATGCATTTGGGCCAGTTGGTGCTCATGAGGCTGAGTGCACAAACAACGACATCGACGATCTGAGCCTCGCCCTGGGTGGACCCTGCGGACTCTGGCTCAGAACCCGGCAACGGCACTCGAGAACAGATGTCTGCCTCAATTATATAGGCCCCATCAGAAACCAGATCGAATGATAAGACAACGAGGTTCTTGGCGAGGAGAGCCCTGGCAAGGGCAGCATCCCCACATCCCAAGTCTGCGACCACTGTTTTGATAGGATATGATGATAATTCCGAAATGTAGTACGAGACAGGATTTGAAGGCCAAGATTGCACTTGACGTCTGAAGCCAACATGATACTGCATTTGAGTGAGCTCATGCCAAGGTCGTAATCGTTCGCACTAACGTCTTCGAAAACTTTGGGATCTTCCTTCATCATCTTGACTGCTTCAAGACTACTTGACTTGTACAACGTTTCATTTAGCAGTCTAGGTCATCACACAGGTCAACCTAGTGGATATACACGGAACTAAGGACAAACCTGAAGCGAGCCCCATCCAAATTTTTCCTCAAATTTCGCTGAAATGGGGTTAGACCGCCCGTGTCCTGAACAACGGCAGAATGTTCAGATATTTTCGTGGGCTGAACTACATGCGTCGCGTTCTTCCCCTTTGCTTTTTTTCTTGGCAAAGCGGCTTCGTTGGAAGTGGTGGGTGGGTCTACCGTAGGAATTGCAGCTTTCGCCTGGCTATGTGGCTTTCCTGGGGGATGGATGCCCTCTCGAGGCTGATCACAGTGAGAAGGTCGTGCCGTAGGCTTGTGAGGCTTTCTCTTTCTCTTTTTCTTCGATGATCCATCGCCTGCGTGGTCACTCAAGGCAGCGCTGCCTCCGAGAGAGCCTATCAGGGCGTCAAGGTTAGCCTGGGCAGTGCGGAGTAGATCCTGTTCTTCCGAACTGGCAGCGCGCCTGCGCTTCTTCGATTGTCGCTGAGTAGAGACTGGGTCGGATGGCACGGACCAACCGGGCACGTCGAACAAGGCTGGCATTGAGTTGGTATGCGGTTTGGTCCAAGTGATTCCGAGTCCGCGACGACCCGCACGCCGCTGGCACGGACCGAGAAGTTGGTGTAGTCACTCCACGTGATGAACACCCAACTACGACTAAGACAGATCTTATCGTTTCTCCACGATAGGACAGAAACGCGGACGTCGCGTTTTTACAGCTTTTCTATTGGCAACACTTGCGTCTCACACGCCCCACTAAGCTCCTATCAGCGCATCATGCATCGTGTTGGAAAGGTATAAAGAGACCTCTATCCTAGATTTAAACGCCTGTTGCGGTCTTCTCTATAACTTCCAGGTCGTGATCCGTCCGCTTGCATCATTCTCCATCCGAGCCAATGAAGGGAGCGGGGAGCAAGGAGATTGCATCTCCCAAGGCAATTTCAGGACAGAAGACACACAAAATGGGCAAGTCATCCGCTGCTCGGACTACCAGTCGTTCTGTGTTGGATCCTCATCAACACGCATCTAAAGTATTACCACATCGACACGGGTAACTATGCACCTCTGACTCAATTGCAGAATGGGAACACCTCATCTTCGATATATGCAAGTGGCAACCACAGCGGGGATCCGAGTCCTGGATCATTTTTTTCTGCTTCTCCGGCGGAGGCGGCAATATTGGTGGATTATTCTCTTCATCCTCGCCTTTTTCTATAACTGAGTTGATCCAGCCGTCAGTCTCTACCTCCACGAACTCGTCGACAACCATAGACATGGCAATTCCAAAGAGTACTGCGCAGCGTCCTGCGTCATGCGTGCGTCCCTTCGTCGTCGGCCACGATCCCGCTGGCTGACAGGGATTGTATGATGTACTTTCGCATCGATCATATTAATTTCTAGAACGCAGAAAACGGTACGAACGGCGCCACAGCGTCCACACCTCCACCAGAATCAGGATCTGTTTACGTGCGTATTGGAAACGTTTATGTCGAGTGCGTCTCTTTGACGCGCACATTTCAGGAAGAACTTGCGCTTCTTCACGACGGCACAAGCGACGCACAAGGTCGCAGTAAGGATCATGAGCTCCGAACTGCTCCCATAGTCACCCGTGATGCCTATGTGGCTGCGGGATACCGCGATAACATGACACAGTATGGGGTCATGGGACGCGCAATACATATATTGTATGTCAGTACATGGTTCCAAATTCTTGCCTCACATGTTATATTTTATGTAGCAATAAATCTCAAGCGTACTCGCCAACGGACCCACGCCTATATATCAACACAGTAAGAACAATCTCCATTTGTCTGCAAAAAACTTGACATCTCTTTCGGATCATAGAATGCCCCATTCTCCGCGGTCGTCTGTGGCGTCCAGGGATCTGGCAAGTCACACACCGTGTCGATCTTGTTAGAAAGCATGTTTATTCCGAACTTGCGTCCTCTCGGCTTCCTGCAAAAGCCGCTTTCGGGCCTCGTTCTTCACTTTGGTGAAGGAGGGCCCAGCGCGAGGCCAAGCGAAGCAGCTTGGATAGCTTTGTGTAACATACCCTCTGTGCAGACTCCTAGAGTCAAAGTTTACGTTTCACGTTCGTCGCTGAAGACGATGACGGCTGTTTATGCCCCTCTTGGGGAGCGGGTAACAGTCGAGCCGCTTCTCTTTAAAAAGGATGAGCTTGATGCTCAGGCATTCTTGTCGATGATGGCCATTGGATCATCCGAGTCTGCTCCACTCTACATTCAGGGTGTCCTCGTAAGTGAACATTTTGTTCCGTTTTCTGTCGCGACTGACAACTTCCAGTCGATCCTTAGAGATCTCGGGGAAAACTTTCGCTATGATGAATTCATGAAACGCCTCCAGGACAAGAAAGAATCATTCAATCCAGCTCAACTGACTGGCTTGGAACAACGTATGGCGTTGCTAACGTCTTTTTTGGATACCCGCGCCCGCGCTAGTACACAAATCGATCGGTTTGCAGCTGGGCAGCTAACTATCATTGACCTTTCTGATCCATTCATTGATCCCGCGTCGGCATGTGGATTATTCGAGATCGTTACTCGACTGTTTGTCAGGGCGGAAGTTGATACTGGGAAGGTCCTTGTAGTGGATGAAGCACACAAAGTAAGTAATCATGACGATCCCTATGCGTCGTTCATAAACCCTCCCCGTCTCTAGTATCTGTCTCCACACAAAACTGTATCGGGACTAACTAAATCTTTGTTGACGCTGGCACGAGAACAACGGCATCTAGCTATGCGCTTAATAATCAGCACGCAAGGCAAGAGCATTTCTGTTCCCGATCCAAGTCCCCACTCATTAACGTTCATCCCTAGAACCAACCGTTGTTCCCCCGGTGCTGCTCGATCTCTGCACTGTTGCTATTCTACATCGATTCTCCTCCCCGTCCTGGTGGGAACACCTGGCGAAACACGTATCGGCCGACATCTCTGCGGATGACGCATTTGACCGCGTCGTCAAACTCGAGGTGAGACTCTATGCACATGAGACTTTTCTGACGCTTGATCGAAAATATTGTTGCAGACCGGCGAGGCGATCGTGCTTGCACCATCTGGCTTTGGTGTATTTCCGGACGGACCGCAAGTATCTGCCACTCAGGGAGCTCAGAGGCCTTCAAGCCAAATTCCGAAGTTGAACCAGTTCGGGCGGCGCTATGTATTGATGAAGACACGGCGTCGGGTCACAAGAGACGGGGGTGCCTCAGTGCTGGTCGTAGAGGGCTGAGGGTGCGTCCTTTTAAAGATCTAGCTACATGTTTGTATACAATGGTTTTATTTATTTTCTGCTGTGACGTTGGTGCACTATGATTTGAGTGTTAAAACGTTAATCCGGGAGCGACGGGACCGCAGGCGAGGATACATAGCTTTGTGTAATCTGGTACTGTCGCAATGTATACACGAAATAGGTAGTCTAAGTACAACAGACAGTGATATTGATAGGGTAGAAACAGCATGTGGGGTTCAATGGAAACGTGGCTGCGAGATCGTGAGTTCTTAGCCATATTACACTGCGTACAGTTTAGTGGTCCTGAGGGAGAAGAGTACGGCATGCAAAGCGAGAAAGATGTGCATCGTGGAGATGTATGAAACCCATCTGCTGAGCTTCAGAATGGTCCAAACAGGTGTCACAACAATATCATAGAAACAGGAATGCTGGGAATGAACCGCTCGGTAGTGCAGCAAGATAAATAGAGCCGACAAATGATGATGATGTCCATTGGAGAGTGGGTGGGATGAAGGCTAGGGGGCGGGCATGGCTAGCACTACTCGACACGGATTGGGCTTCCTGGAGGGATGGTATTCTGCGCTAATGGATTCGCGACCTTTATTTCGGTCCTCTTGTTGCGCCGGCCGAGTAGTGTTGCGTTGTCTATGTCCAACTCGAACCCTTTCGCACCTCCTGCGCGGCGGCCGCGATCGCGGGGTCCGGCTCGTCCATCCCATATATTTTTCTCCGGGACTACATTCACGACTGCGACAGCACCAGGCACGTCCATGTTTCGTGCCGTAAGTACCTTCGCGTCTGCTGGAACTCCACCATTAGCTTGACCTCGTCGGTGGCGAGCCTCGATGAGCAGGCTTTCGTCATTCCCATCACCGTCTTCATCGTCCTCGTTAAGCCCATGCAAAAATCCTCTTGCTCCCGCACCGCCTCGGCCATTGTAGGCGCGCCGACGTGCTCCTTCTTCTTCCATGCGATGTACTGCATACGTAATGTCGAAGGCTTCCTTCAAGGTTGTTAACCCAGGGGAGCGTGCCGATTCGATTCCACCACGTGCAGCGGTCAAGAGCGGTGAGTCAAGAGGAGGTGTTTGGGCATAGGTGTTCGGGGTTAGTGGTGGCGGAACTGGAGCGGTGTTACACCAAGGATGCGCCAGGAATTCGTCGATAGTGTATCGTTGAGCTGGATCCACACAAAGCAGATGCTCTATGAGGTCCTTCGCTAAAAATGCAATGAGATCGAGGTTACATATTCGAAAACTCTGAAGATACCTGAACGACTGATGTGATCCCAGAAGGGACTCAAGAATGTATAATATCCTCGGGCAACTTTTTCAGTCAGAACATTGATGCTCTCATCGTAAAAAGGAGGGAATCCGCAAAGGAGCGTATAGAGAACGCAACCAAGTGCCCACATGTCGACGCTCTTCGAATATCGCTCATCCTTTACGATCTCAGGCGCGGTGTAGCCAACGGTCCCGCATGGCGTCATAGTTTCTTCGTTCCATACCACTTTCGATAAGCCAAAGTCAGCGATCTTGACTCGCCCGATGCCACCGCCACCGACTCCAGGTATAAATTCACCCTCATCTTCCTTTTCCTCGTCATATGGACGTCGTATGATTATCTTGGAGGGGATTATGGGTATTCGTTCGAACAGCAGATTCTCGGGCTTGATATCACTGGACCAACCAGAAAAGTTAATGATGGTAAGGACGGGATCGTTTTCTGTATGGGCTCACCGATGAACCACACCGCGCTCCTCGTGCAGATATCGGATGCCCTGAGCAACTTGAAGAATGACGTGCCTTGCAAGGTTTTCGCTGAAGTAAGTGAGTTTAACGATCTGATGGAACAGTTCCCCTCCCTCCGCGACTAAAAATTAACGTGAACCAAGATTGGCGATTTGCCAGAGTAAAGCTACTTACGTTCGAGTACAAGAAAATAATAATCCGGTGATTCGAAAAACGATATTAACTTGATTATTGATGTATGGTTCATACCGCGCATTATTTGGACCTCTGGGAGCCAATAAGGATTCGTCGTCCCCTGAGGCGGGTTGAACATACCTTTAAGAATATTGGCACGCTTGAGGCAAAGAAAATATGATTAGTTCCACAATATCGAATTTGGAACAGAATATAAAGATGTCACCTCTGTGACGCGCGGCTTTTTCTTAAACTGAGGGCTGAGATGTTTTTCGCCGGCCTTACAGAGGGACGATATGGTGCACAGTGCGTAACCGGAGACCGGGAAGGATAGTGGAATGGAAGAGGGTGGGGTAATATGAACTACTGGAGAACGACCTCGGGTGTGGGTACTTACCTGTGATGCGTTCAGTTCGTGCTTTCGTACTACTTTGACTGAGCGAGACATTTAGGCAAGGGAGTGACTTGATAGCAATACAGGTGCACTCACGAGCTACTTTTTCACCGGTCGTAAGGTCGACCCCCTTGTAGACGTCCGAGAAAGCACCACTGAAAAGCCGATGTTATTTTAGTCGTCGGATACCTATGCAGTATATACTGACTCCCCCATCCGAGCTACAAGCCTGAAGTTCTCGAGTCCCTTATACGTGGGCATGTTTGGATTGGAAGAGCGCCCATCTGATGCGGCAACCATCTGTCCTTTCGTAGCGGCTTCGGGAGAAGAGCGAGATTCTGGGGTTTGCTCTACGGGAGGTGGTGCAGGCTCCGGATTGTGAGGATGTTTGATGATGTTCTGAGATGCCTGCGACGGTGACTTTGTGTATTCCTGCGCGTCTGAGTCCGGTTGACGATGATTTTGGTGTTTGCGGATGAGATCTGGCCAACGTGAGGTTGGGGTCGGAGTTAGCTTGCGGGCTTCCAAACAGGGGAGGAGTGGACACACTCTTGAACGCGGCCACGACGGCGGGCATTGTCGCTGCTGTCGACGACGACGACGAGGACGCTGAAAGCAGGGGAGGGTGTGAGGGGACGGCAAACTGGTGGGGATGTCTGCACTGCTGTCCTTTTTGTCATCCCAGCCTGTTGGAGCTCCGCAGCCTGACGTCATACAGCCGTTTCTCGCCTCTATTCCTTTTTTGGAAGTATGGGATTATGACATAATTTCTGCGGCCAGACCCATATTTATGTACGCAACAAGGGCAGAAGCAAAAATAATATTCTAGTACAATCTCCTCGGTTGGATATGTCACCGGCCCACCCTCCCTCTCTCCCAATGGGCCACCCGGTCTCTCGGTGGTGTGTGTGCCAGCAAAACGTTTTGCACCGGCGTGTACCCCACCAGACTCAGCGTGCTCTGCTTGTGCCTGAGCACCGGGATCTCGCGCGCACCAACTTTCGGCATTCCCTGAGCTGGATGACTTTGTGTTCCCAGCGATCCAACACCATCGATCCTCGAGGCCGCCTCCCGCCTGCCTCCTGGATCACGCCGTTCTTCGTCGTGTATCGATTCGCTCGTATTTCCATTTGGGCTACTCGCAATGACGAATACTCCCGCAAACGTAGCGGCACAGCCATAGAGAAATGTCAGCATTTCGTGGAACGAGGTTTGCCGAAAATCGCCATAAAGAACCGCGGATCCGACAACGGCAGATAGCGTGAAAAAGACAAATTGAGTGGGAATGACGATTTTGGAGTCAAAACGTTTCAGCGCTCGATTGAGGTATCGAATCTGAAGGACACCTGTGACGACAAGTACCTACAATGGGCGATCAGCGCAAAATGCTAAAATCCACACGCAGAGTGATTGGGCTGACTGCTAGGATGGGGTAAGTAATCCATTCGGCCATCATCTTCACCCATTCCTTCGTCAACAGCGTGGAGATCGCTTTGGTCGCTAGCACCGTAAAGCCGCCTGCCAAGAGAGTCAGCCCGCGATCACATCGCACGAATGCACGATACCTTACCAAAGATAGCACATATCCCAATGTCGATCACGACGACGCGCTTTCCAATGCTACCTTCACTAAGACCAGCAAGGATGACAGCAGACACCAAGTATATGATCGAAAAGATCACAAAAGGACGCTGGGTTATCGCCTCAACCAGAGCTTCGGGTGTCAGCACGGGCGGTGCACCTCCCGATGATGGAGAGGAAAGTACCACAGTTGTCGCCCCGATAATAGCAAGCGAGATTCCGAATATGTCACGCTGTGTGTTCTCATTAGGACCTCCGCTCCTGGGTCGCACTGAATATACTTTACCGGGCGGAAGCGTTCGTTCAAAAGCAAAGGTGCGAAAAAACAATTTGCAACCAACGCAAACTAGAAAATTAATTTAGGGAATGGTCGGTTTGAAATAGTGGGTCAATTATCTCACCGTGCCAAGCGGCGCAACGACCGAAGCAGGTGCGAATGCGTAAGAAATGAAGTTCCCGGTCTCACCAATGTTCATCAAAACGAAACCCGACCACCTACATGAACGCGTTGGATAAAACATTCGAAAGTATGTGAATGACAAACCATAGTTTAGAGCGTAGGTAATCACTCTCTCTTCCATCTTCAGTCGTGTTCGGGGAAGATGCTTGATGGCTCGTCCGTGGGTTTCGTGGGGGAAAGACGTCCTCAACCGACATCGCTGAGTGATCTGAAAGATCTGCACGAACATTTGACGAATCCGCAGAATTACCCCCAAGTATCAACCGCAGAGGTAGAAACGGTGAAACGAAGAATTGTTTTCGCGGACGCCGTCTGGGTCGCGCAGCAGTGCTGCTTTTCCGGCTTCTAGCATCGTCCCCAGCGACGGGAACGTGGTATAGACCCATACCATAGGACGATGGAGGAGGTTGGCTGGGGGATCGGTGGGAAAGGAGCGACTGTCTCTCGTGGTGGTTCTCTTCCAAGGCCTGCTGGGCTGCGCCGTAACCGGTGGCAGTGTCTGTCTGTCTGATGTGCCTCGTACTCGTGTCGCGCCCTGGCGGTCTCCTCTCCCTCTCCGTGTTCGGTAGACTGTCTTCACGCCCGTGGTGGAGTCTTAGATGTGCAAGTTTTTGGAGGTTCAGAGCTAAAGATATGAGCACATTGCCAGCGATGGATACGCTAATGCCGATGACGGTCTGGAGGGTGAGGTGGGGCAGGGAGATTCCAGGATCGTCCACGGAGAGCCAGGACATTGAGGATCTGATTGTCGGACTGTCCTGAAGCTGAACCGACTTTGTAGTACGCGCCCAACTCGGAACAGCGCAAAGATGCTTGTATATGAGTAGCTCATTAGGGAAGGTGCTTCCCACGGGTGGGCTCGTTCATACGTTTGCAATCAACTCGAGCCATGTCCAACACACTCCATGATGCGCGCACGGCACACAGCACATCCCATTCCCGCATTTCCCGTCTACTCATGCGCATTTATCGCAGATGACCAGGTCCTCGTCGGTGGCGGAGGCGGCGCTTCAAGAACAGGAATAAAGAACAAACTGGTATGCCCACTACGCGTCGGGATGCCATCCATTCACCCACCTCGACTAGAGACTATTCCGTGTATCTGATGACAGACAACTGCACATCCTGAACGAGCTGGAACTCGAAAAGGGCGACGACGCACCAATGAGCATGGTCGCTCATCCCCAGGTATCACACACTCAACACCTCTGGGGATTTTCAGTAATGCATGATGCAGAGCAGGACTCTCGTGTGTGGCATAAATAGCAGTCCAGAACGGTTGGAGAAAGGGGAGAACGAGAATTGTAGAAAGTTCTCAGTGAGCACAGACGAGCACAAGTACGGCTCCAATTTATCCGTCGTTCGCCGTTGACTTAGTCACCAAGGTTCGCGCAGCTTGCGACCTGCAGCACACTCACCTCTGGCAGCTTAGATGATTACCAGGTTCGTCTTTCTTTAACCACCACAGACAATATCATATCCACCCGACATCCAGCGCGTGACCGTCCTCTCACCGAATGGCAGATATCTAGTTATTGCTGGTGTTCATGATGTAAAACAATCTTCATTCGTACTTGGCAACCGCTCTCAACCAAACCCTCCAGTTTTCTCTCCTCGATTACGACTCCCTTTTACCTGTGATTCCCTCAATATCTGTTGGCAATGGAGAAATATACGATGCAACTCTCTCGTCATCCCAAGTACGTCAACCCCCTTCCCGTCTTTGTTGCTTCTTTAGGAACTGTATCATCCCAGCTCTTTCTCGCTACTAGTTCAAAGCTCTTGGTATATGCTCTCCCTATCCATGCGAATGGCGACGAACACAATAAAACAGCAGAGGGTGGCATTCCACAGTCTAACTTGGATCATCCTCCGGAAGGGCTTGACATGATTAAAACTATTGATCTTCCCTCCATACCCGGGGTTCCCTCTGGATCGAACATCACGTTTCGCGCTGCACGGTGAGTCCACACGTGCAATCCACTCCATTCTAGTTCCCATCTCTGCAGGTTACACCCCGTTTGTCAGGACACGTTGTATTCTGTCGTCAATGTTACCCTGCCTCGTGTTAAACACGCAAAGTATGCCAAGAAGCGAGCGTATATTCTGAAGTGGAGGATCACAGCAAAAGATGGTTCCTTCGATGCCTGTATAGAAACAATCCGGAAAATCTGTGATGGTAACTTGACGTGCTTTGACGTGAGGTGCGTTTCTTGCCTTGACATGTGGAGGTCAGCAGGCTAAGTGAAGTTTCACAGCTCCGATGGCAAGCTGCTTGCGTTTGGTGCATCTGACTACAGTCTCGGTGTTTTGGACTCGAATGCTTTGACGGTGAGCTAGACTGCACACTCTGCACTATGTCGTTAACAGGCCGAAACCGTTAGCCACTGTTATCCATCTTGAAAGCGCACGAGTTCCCAATTACTACCCTTCGATTCAGTCCTACCTCGAAGTTGCTCGTGTCAGGTGGCGTTGACAGCTCCATACGCGTGGTCAGTGTTCCTGAAGTCCTCGGGGGTCAATGTGAGCACTTTCTCCTCCATTCTTCCCTGTGTTGACCTCGTTTTACAGCATGGGGCACCGTCATCTTCATCGTCATTGCTATACTCGTCTTCATTATCGCTGTTCTAATGCGGCAATGAACGCTGACCATTGTTGGCACGTGCTGGTCCCCTGGAAGTTATCCGTGAACTTCTCTGCAACCTTTTGGGTTCATCTCGTAGCTCATCGTATTTATGATACATATTAGATCGTTCAACTATACCCGGGCTGGTACACACGCTTGTCCATACCTTTCGGTTAATCGTAATCCTCCTCTTCCACGAGTTTCCGCTTGACACCACTGGAAGGTGTGCTGGTCGTCTGTACCTCTTCCATTGCCTCGTCTGCATTACTTTCTTCTTCGTCTTCATCATCTCCACCCCCTCCAAACAAATCCGCTTCTTCTCCATTCTCGCTACCCTCTTCCGGTGCTTCACCTGCTATGATTGGCGCGGGGGTCCCTCCCATCTCAATATCTATAGGGGTTATTGGAGCGCTCGTGAGTGGAATCGCAGCAGGCTCCATATCGGCGTCATCCTCCTCGTCCTCTTGTGCCGCCGGCACCCCTTCTTCTTCTTCGTCCTCTATCTCTTCTACTTCTTCGTCGTACAGTTTGACGGTCGGCGGTGGCTTGTTCGGCACGAGGTCAAAGTTGACACAAGTCAACGTTTCCGAGGACGATGGTAACCGGACACCAAAGACCTCTGGGACTGCAGGAAGAGGCGTCGCGTTCGTTTGCGATGCAAGGGACGTCAGATGCTAGGTACCGTAGTACAGACGCGTGAGCAAAATGGGAGGCAGTCCCTCAGTCTACGGGGGTGGACACACCTCCTTTGGTACCCGGCCTCCAAATTCCCATCCAACGCGCGCTTGTACCGCCAAGACGATGTCGTCCATCTCGATTTTGGATGCTCCAGGGCGTCCAGCATGTTCTGCGTACACCTGCGCGTCCGACAATACTTGGGTCGTGTAGCGATGTGCGAACTCTAGGAGCTGATGGAGGACACCCGGTTGGGCATCTTGAACTGTGGGGGTTGATGCGAGGAGGAGGGCAATTGCTCTGGCTGTGGGTGGAAGTGTTTCAGAGGGTGCTTGGGCGCCTTGAGGTCGAGACATGTCAGCTATGGTTGTAGTACAGTGCCAAGAAAGATCCAACTGTATTAGAGTGCAACGTATCAAGGCAACGCACACGTCTCGAAGTAACAACAAAGGACGGATACAGACAACTAGCGAACGAACTTCATAGAGATCTAGAATATAATCGATACCCCCCTGCAGACATATCCAGAAGATCAATCAGCATACAAGACGTGTTTCTCTGCACCGTCTAGCCAGTCGCGCAAGTCACGGTCACCCTCGAGTCCTACGAACTCGTGGTGGAGACTGTCGCGGTACCGCAGATTGGATATGCTCGCCCCGAGGCGAGCCTGGACCTTGCTCATGAGCTCACAGTGCGTCACCTTGGGATGAACACGAATTGCGATCAAGTCATCAGTGACACGGTCGAAGATCTTGATCTTGACAAAGGCGATCTGAGGATTGCCTGCAGACATGGGGGGCGCATTCAGGTTAGTAGTGGCTGCGGAATGTGAACGCGAGCGGGTTGTGAGGGATGGCTGAGACGAGTGCAGCGACGACGGTGACGACGCAGAATACTCGGGCCATTGAACGTGTGAGATGTTTGATGCGCGTGATGCCCGCGAAACATTCGTGTGGCCATTTGACCGTTGGCGGTGAAGCGATGACATCTCCCCAGTCTGCGTAGCGGATCGTTGGTGGGCAGTACTGCTTGCGCTCGAGAAGGGATGCAAAGGGGGAGTGTGGTCCTCCGCATAATCTGAGCCATCGCTGCGATCATCCCGACCGGACAGTTTCATCTCGCCTAGTGTATCGCGGACTTCTTCCTCGAAATCACGTGTGGCCGAATCTCCACGTGCCACCCCGCCGGCGTCCTGTTCTCCGCCTTCGGAGAACAGTGCGCTGATTTCGTCATACCGGGGCTCGATGTCGTTCTCTACGTCGCCTGGTTTGAGGCAGAGGAAGTTGCGAATAAGTTGGTGCTCCAAGATGTAGGAGGCGCCGATGGCATTCAGGGCGCAGAGCTTGCGGATGTACTGGTCCAGCTCGACCCGTCGCACGGCAGTGATTTGGCCGTCGACTTTATCTGCAGGACCGGGCATGAAGGGGAGGATGCGGTTTGATCCGGGTTCCCGACCAGCCTCTTGAGGGAAGATTTCCAAAAGGTTGACTTGGAAATCGTAAAAGTCGTTGTAGGGTCTGAAGAGGACGAGCTGTTTGGCTTTCGGCAGGACGTGGGGGTCGTGTGGATCATAGGGTTGGAAGATGGCGTCGATACGGAACCAGTATTCTTCCATTTCGTAGTGGAAGGAGACGACCTCTGCAGAAAGGAGAATGCCATCTGGCAATGGGACTGAGGAAGGGGGGCGGGGAGCGGAAGTGGAAACGGGCGGGGGGGACGAGAGCTGATCGGGAAGAGGTGGTGCGCTGGTTTGGGTGTAAGGGCTGTTTGGGACTGAGGGCTGGCCGTCCTCGATTACTCCCAGAGAGATGCTGTTCTGCTTGTAGCTGATCATTGCTTTCTTCCAGTCCTCGACTTTTGGGAGGTCGCCATGATCCATGAGTGCGTCTACGTCGTCGATGGGAAGGTTGGATGCGGGATCACGGAGTTGAACAAAGGAGGCTGGAATTAATCCAGGACGGCCAAGCCTGCCGATGGGTTTGGCGACGAACCACTCGCGATTCGACTGGGCGACGACGGAGATGGGATCGCCGGCTTTCGCGTCGAGCTCGTCGGCGCGCTCTGCTAGGAAGTCGTGGAGGACGACGGCGTAGAAGACGCGCGTCTTTGGGATGACGGGGCTGGGTGGGCCGCTGAGACTTGCGGCGATCTGGGAGGAGCGGATTCTGTTGGCGTGGGAGGGGGTGAGAGACCGGAGGGGAGAAGGAGGAGAGGACTGACCCGGAGGAGGGACTCTTGAGGAATTCCTCAAACATGTTCTTGGGCACGAGCCCGCGTGCGCCGGTGACGGGATTGTGGGCCTGATACCAGGGGCCATCGCTGTCCGGATCGCCGGTTACGTAGAAGAAGTCGCCCTTTTGAAAGGGGAGCTGCTGGGGCGAGTTCGGTCTGCAAGAGGCGATGGCGCGGATGACCTTTTGCGGGGGGAGGGCGGCGGCGGCGAGGGGCCTTGACGATGGCGGCAGGGGAAGGGGCGTCGATATCTGGAGACGGTGGACGTCTCTGTGTCCGTTGCGAGGCTTTCGGAGCGATTTCATCGTGGGGGAAACATACAGAGCATACTAGGGTCCCGCTAAAACATTAATAACGCTAAATAACTGATCCCCCTCCACCGACCATGGCGGCAAGAAAACTGCAGAGTACGTCCCTCGTCCCTCCCGTCTCGCCCTACGACCTCACCCTTCTGCAGCCGAAATCGACCGCACCCTGAAAAAGGTCTCAGAGGGCGTGGAGCTCTTCGAGAGCATATACGAGAAGATGCAGTCCTCCACCAACCAGACCCAGAAGGAGAAGCTCGAGACGGACCTCAAGACACAGATAAAGAAGCTCCAGCGCCTGCGAGACCAGATCAAGACTTGGGTCGCAAGCAACGACATCAAGGACAAGTCCCTCCTCCTCGACAACAGGCGGTTAATCGAGACTGTGCGTCCTCGCCACCGTCTCCTGCTCAACTGACCTCCCCGGCGTAGCAAATGGAAAAGTTCAAGGCCTGTGAAAAGGAAATGAAAACAAAGGCCTTTTCCAAAGAGGGCTTGACCCAGTCCGCCAAGCTCGATCCAAAGGCACAGGAGAAACTCGAGATCACCTCCTGGCTGCAACAATGCGTCGAAGATCTCACACTCCAAGTCGAGCAGTCCGAGGCAGAGATCGAGGCCCTCCAGGGCGGTCCCAAGAAACGCGGCAAGGGCCAGTCGTCGACCGCAGGTCGTTTGGATGATCTCGAGCATCTCAACGAACGCCGGAAATGGCACGTCAGTCGTCTCGAACTCATCCTGCGCTTACTCGACAATGGCTCCCTCTCCACTGACCGCGTGCTTGCTCTCAAAGAGGACGTGACGTATTTCGTCGAGAGCAATACTGTGTGTCCCCCCATCCACCCTTGCTGAACGATTCTCATCCACAGCATCAGGAGGAGAACTTCGACGAAGACATGGGCCTCTACGACGAGCTCCGCCTCGAGGAAGAGGAAGAGAAGTTTGGCTTGGCAAACGACGACAATGATGGCAGCGACGATTCCGATGTGCAAAGTGAAGGCAAGCCTTTCAATACTTTTGCTCCGAGCCCGTCCGACTTTGCAACAGATCCCCCGCAGAGGTCGGCAAAGAAGCACGATAAAGACGAAGAGAGCGTCGCAAGCGGCAGCAAACGAGACGATAGCCCTGTTCAGAAGAAGCCGGGGGTGGGACTACAGTTACGGAGTGAGTTTCGAGTCACTTGTATGATCCTCTGTCTGAACGACAATGTCCAGAAGCATCGCTAGCAACAGAGTGTAAGTGCTTCATTCGCGTCGCATTCGTGTCCAAAGTAACATGATGCATTCAGCGAAACCACCACCAAATCCCAACTTCGCACAACAGCCGATGTCTAGCATATTGAAAGCAGGTTTACCTCCAGCCCCTCGCCCTCCAGCGGCGTTGCCTCCAATTCGATATGCTGCCGCTGCCGCTGCCGCAGTTTCGTCGACTTCTCCAGCGACAATGGGACCACCAACACCAACAACTCAAGCATCATCGAACATACTGACGATCTCTGCGCCATTACCATCGACGGCGCCATCAATAGCACCTTCGCTATCGCAGAACATGCCAGAGTTACAACTGTTGTCGTCGCCAAGTCTCACTCACCCTTCCGTAACGAGCCCGATGTTATCGTCTGCCTCTGTATCACATCAACCAGACGGATCTTTTTACTCGGGCCAAGATTCGCCTGCAATATCAGAGGCAGTTCCGAGCTCTGTGAGTGGTCCCGCCGCATCCTCGTCTCCACAACATACAACACTACACAAAGGTATGCTGTTCGATTCCACGTGTTGAATTTTAGGTAAGAACATTTACAGAGCCTGTAACGTCACCTATACTGCCAAGGGCTGCTTCTCCTGCTGTCCTAGTACGTTTTTCGTCAACCACCTACTCGGAATGAATGAAATTAAACGTGTCTGCGTAAGCAGCAAGTCGTGTCTTCAGATACTCAACAGCCTCAAGCGAATGGCGCGGCCCAAGTAGCTCAGTTCACCATCCCACAACCTGCTCCGACAGGGCCTTCTCCCCTTCCTCGGCAGGTTCAGCAGCCATCCACTCCTGGGGTTCCAGCACCTTCAAGCACATCTTCGCAACCTCCTCAGTATCCTCCAGGCGTCAAAGCTCCGCTTTCTACCGAGCAACAATCGGCCACCCAGGAACAGCCTAACGTAGGAATGCTCAGACCGCCTTCAGTAAACCATGCCCAACAAGCTCCGAGTCGCCCAGCGACAACTACGTTCCCAGGATCCCTGTCAGATCTTGTTTCGTCGTTTGAGACAGTGAAGCAGAAAGGTAAGTCACAAGTTTGCTTGGTTGTACGCTTCATTCAGACGTCTGTTAGCTCCCCATCGTATGAATAATTTGGGAGAAGTGCATAAGCTTTTGGAGGGTGGTTACACTCATGCACCCCAGCCTGTCGACACAGAGAGGTAAGATGAGAATTTATCAGGCAGGAGTAACAGTCACTTAATCATATCAGACCAAAGTATTATGTCCCTCGACACCCTTTCAACACACCGTCGTTTTACCCTCAGACACCACATCCTGTGCTGAGCTCGCCTGCTCTATTTTCCCAGATCGATGTCGAGACACTATTCTATGTCTTCTACTACCTCCCTGGAACGTATCAACAGTACGCCACTTCCTCTCTTTCTGCACGACTGGGGGACTTATCGCGCTGTACAGATACCTTGCCGCCAAGGAACTAAAGCGCCAATCATGGCGATTCCATGTTAAATACTTGACGTGGTTCCAGCGACACTCGGAGCCCCAGGCTATCACCGAGGAATACGAACAAGGAGTGTATGTCTACTTTGATTGGGAAGGCTCATGGTGCCAGCGCAAGAAGAGCGATTTCCGTTTTGAATACCGTTATCTCTCGGAGGACTAAACTAACTTTCTCCTCCAATCTGTTTTTATTCCGCTCTCATATGTCCTGCTCGCGTTCGGTACTCAATGTAATTTAACCGCAGCGTACTAGTCATTGCCATACTGCTCATTGATCAGCGGTACTCTAATGTGAATAAGCATGCATTGGTAAAAGTGCAAAACATTGAACTATTCGAGTACAACTATTGCTCCAAGAGCCTCGAAGGTCGACTTTAGTTTGTCCGCGTCTTCTTTCGAAAGGTTCTCCTTGAGGACTTTTGGGACGGACTCTACGAACTTCTTCGCCTGCGAGCGGAAGGCGGAAACATAGGCAAGTCAATTCAATATCGCAACGACGAGCACTTACATCGATGAGAGTGAGGTTCGGTACCAGCGCCTTCACCTCGCGAATGATTTTGGGCTTCGCAGTAGCATCAAACGATTTCAGCATGACATTGAAGATCGTCTTCTCCTTGGGTTTCTCCTACAAAGGGGTGAATTTCACGCACGAGTGCATGTACTGGTGTCTATGTCCCACCTCAACGGCAGCCTCTTCTGCGGGTGGGGTAAGAGTCGCTGCCGCAGGCGCAGAAGGCATGGCAATCTCTTGAATATTTAGCCGAGACTGTCGAACAAAAAATGAGTCAGATGAACGCTTGTGTTCCACGAAGGAAACACAGTTCTCGCCTTGAGCAGCGACACGAGGTCTGCAGCCTGTAGGAGGGTCAAACCGGAGATGTCGTCGACTATACGATCAATCCTGGGATCCACCGGTGGAGCAGTCGAGGATGGAGAGGCTTCAGCTGTTGTCGCAAGCCATCTCGATCGACCGGTCCGCGAAACAAGCCTGGCATCGACGACAAGTGAAGACGTGGTTCAAAAGGTGCGCCAGGAGAGGACGCACCGTGGTACAGACGTCGACCGGGAAGCCCGAAGAGTGTGTAGACAGCGGCTCTAGCATTGGTGTAATGAGTTTTTGCGCAACAGATAGTTTCACTAGCAAAGGACAGACTCACTGCCATATTGTCGTTCACTTTGAATTTTGAAAGGTAAGCGTTTGACGTCTACATACAAATTTGGAGGCGTTGTTGTTGTTGGTTGTTTACCACTGGACTTGTATTTCCTCGCTCGTTCGTCCTTTGGCTGTCCGTGCTCAAATGGGCCGCTTTGAAGACGGTCAAGGGTCAAAAGGTTGTTGCAACTTACATCCCCATCACTAAGCCAGGAGTTATTGCACAGTGGCGTTACTAGGCACATGTAACTTCGTCGGCATGGTACCGAATCACCGCATTCGTGCATGCACTGTACTAGCTGTTTCGGCCAACTAAGTACTACTTACAGACGACTGCTCTAACGCTCAGACTCGGACGGACTGATCGCTAGACAGCTTCACACGACGATCTTGCTAATTCGAGGTGAGGTGGCGTCGATCGCAGGCGTTGTCGATGATCCAGATCCCCTTTGTGATCTGCTGAGGTATAGTACCTCAACTCCTGCCTCAACTCACCTTGCGTACCTTGAAACAAATTGCGACCACAAGGGAACTCAGTAGCGTGGAGAACTTGCACACGGTGTATGACAGTGGGCAGATCCGAGTTCAACCACAATACCTTCCCTCGAATCTGTGCCTGCCCCAGATGAGTCTCTCAAATAGCCTTTTGGCATGTCCTCATCCCCCTCAGTTGCTCTTTCCCCAGCTGTTCTATTATTTTCCATCTACCAATGGTGGCCCTCGATAACTCGTATGTCCCCTCCCCCCGTCCCACGTCCAGTCAGTTATTTATCCATCCTAGTTTGGGTGCTCTCTTCATTGGGGTCGTCGCCGCAGCGATGTGAGTATATGACATTGTCGATCTACCAACCATTCTCATCGTCCCTCCCGTAGTCTATATGGATGTGTGTGCCAATAAATTTTTGTTTCACCCCATCAAACTAGCAAAAAAATAGTCGCATGTCTTCAGACCTGGTACTATTACACTCAATATTCTTCGGACCCGTGGTACATCAAGCTCCTCGTCAGTTGAATCCATGTCTCTCGGTCCCGTCCCAATTTTGCGTTGCAGGTCGCTGCCGTCCTTATCTCAGAAACCTGCAGCCAGGCACTGATTACGCACGCGAGCAAGTACAGTCATCCCTCACCGGTATATATGTATTCATCTATCCCTAGTCTACACATATCTCATCACCAACTTTGGGGTATGGGCAGAGATCGAGAACACTTCTTTGTGAGTGGGTTCCCGTCGATCAAACTATTGTGCTGACTCCCCACCAGGAGTCTTGTCGTGGGTAATGGTTTTCCTTCACTGACCGTCACTGAACTGTTACATAACCAAGACCTCAATCTTCTTCAGTGTATGGCTCGCTCGCTTTCGCTACTCCTCCTTAACCATACATGCTAGGCATTCACTACATTCCTTGTCCAATGCTTCCTAGCAATGCGCGTTTACAGGCGTACGTTTCTACCCTTCTCTGATCAAGTCCTGTCATCGAGTCTCTTCACAGTGAGCAATAGGCGCTGGCTTACTGCTGGCTCAGTGGTAAGTCATGCGTCGTTCGAGACACGTAATTTGATTTCCTAGTCGTGTTCTTCCTAGATGATATTTGTTATTGCTGAATTCTGTGAGTTATATGCTCCCGATCTTCGAGTCACTCTCATTAAGAGCATCCTATCTCCAGTTGCAGCTATCAGTGGGTTATAGATCGTTTTGTTTGTAAATGTCATTGACACCAGCTACACCGCGTAGTTCTCGGGATCAAGGCGTATGTTTCTATCTCATCTTGACTTCTCATCGGCGTTTCGCTCATGCGCGCGTAGTTTCGGTCTGCACACAACTGTAGAAATTGACAATACCCTGGACGTAAATGAAGTAAATCCAGTCCTATGAACAGTGCTCTGACGACACGTTCAGGGTCTTTCGATGGCGGTCAATGCGCTCGCCGCAACAGGGGACGTCCTCATCGCCGTGTTCCTCTGTTATCTGCTGTGGGTGTCGCGAACTGGCTTCCGAAAGTAATTGTTTCCACACACTTGCCCGCTGTGTATTCTGAATATCCTCTTGTCAGATCCGACACAATGATCAGCAAGTTGGTGAGTGTCCATATCGATCGAGTCGCTTTCGGTGAAAGACGAGTGTGGTCTAGATCGTGTTCAGCATCAACACCGGTCTTTTGACCAGGTCAGTTTCGTGATCTGATCGAGGCGCGTATTGCTGACCATCGACAGCCTCTGTGCTCTTGCTGCACTAGTATCTGTAAGTATTGTCGCACGCCACATCCAATTGCTCGTCGCCAACCATGTAATAGATCACTGCGTGGCCACACGCGTTTATCTACATGACATTTTACTGTTGCATTGACCGACGTGCGTCCTGCGTCGGGAGGGAGGAAATCAAATTTTTATTAATGTATCGTTTCACAGTGTACTGCAACTCCCTCCTTGCCACCCTGAACGCGCGCAAACGATTGAGGCGGGCGTTTTATGAAGATGACATGTCGCTTTCCTTCCATGGTCATGGTACTCAACAAAAGACAAACCACAGTACGAATGGAACAGCGTCAAAGGTAAATTTCTCGAGAGATGACGAACATGGTGGCGTGGATGCTCGTCAGCGCATTCCAAACAATATTTCCATCAAAATCGACACTACGCACGAGTACATCCAGGAGGAGGTGAGCAGTATGTTAGGGCACACTCTGCTCAACTGATGCGGCGGCCAGCAGTACTCTTCGCCGGCCGGAGACGTGAAGAATCCCGAGGCTGTTTGAGCCAGATTATAGGAATAAGTATGAGGGCGCGAACGACCGAAATGTACCTATGGACGTTTGCCGAGTAACAGTTCAGATGCACGTTATTCAGAGCGCGTCCGCGTGCCTCGTGTCTCGGTGTAGGTTGCGCGCACCGCGTTCCGCATGTCTCGCGCCTCGGTATATGTTGTGCTCACCACAGTTCATGTTGTGCTCACCACAGTTCATGTTGTGCACACCGGTACCGGATCACATTACACGCATATCAACAGCAGAACGGTTCTCTACGTACTTTGTACCTACTGCCGAGTCAGAGAAGCAGGGAAGGGCCTGGGGTGAAGAACTGAAAAAAAAACATGCAGACAACTGGTAGACAAATCTCCAAATGTCAGGCTGGACTGCATGTCACATTAAAGCATTATGTCCTACTACTTGATTCTTGATCTGCTGTGCTATGCTCTCAAGTCATTCGGGACAGATAGCACTGTTTTATATATTTGCGTTGAAGACGGCGGCTTCACAGTCCGTCCGTGATGAGTAAAACAGTGATCTGGTGCAGGAGGCGGACCAAAGTTGATCGAGGTGATGAACTTGAACGCGATGATGCTGACCATCGTGAGAATAATGTATTACGAGAATCGAATTTCGGCTGTCCACCATGGAGATGAAGAATAGGTTTCAGAGGCACATCTTCCGTGCGGCAAGCGTCGCGATATCAATATTGGGGTCATCGATCGCTTTCGTGAGGTTCTGACTAGAACCTTACTTGAACAGATTGACGACGGTAGGGCTGTAGTTGAGTTAATCTGTCAAAATGCAGATGAGACCGTCGCTACTGGGATTCCCCGAGTTTACTATGCTGGATATCTCTTGAGGGGTGTAGCCCATGTAACCGATGAGCCTTGACCAACCAAGACGATGCGCAGTAGATGAGGAAATGAAGTAAACGGTGTACCTGAACCGGGAACAAGCCGGAAGCATCTGCACCACCATACTGCAGGAACGTCTTCGTAGGAATAACCGTGACGCCGCTGACAACTCTCTCTGGTGCGTCGCCGCAACTTGTGTGAGGTCAAACACCTCACCACAAATGGTGATGCTAGTCGTTTGGCGAGTTCGTACAGAAATGTGATGCAAGCTCCGATGTACTGCAGACGTGCAAGCCTAGGGATTGTCATAACTTACGAGTGGCACAACCATTGATGAGCCGAATGATGATGTTGAGCTCGAGCTTCTCCCTCCAGCCTTGACGAACTTCCCCACGCCTCATTCGGTCGAATTACTTGAGGAAAATGGACGATATCTCCACCAGGTTGGAACTTGCAGTTGGTCTCTTCCCGGGATGTCAATCGACTCCGGATGTGGAAATCATCAGAATGGAATGATGCACGGTCCTCGTCACTATTCGTCGTCGTAGAGCTCCACGTTGGAATGGTTCAACGGAGCGTTGGCCACAAGTGGGGGAAAAGACAGCTGATTAAATGAAGCTAAGTCGTCGTCTGGGGAGTCCTAAGGATACGTAGGCAACGTCGACGGCCCATGATGAAGCTGGGGTGGTGACATGGACATTGGAAGTACGCCGAGTTGCGGCGACACAACGGTTGACAGACGCCACGGCATCCACTCATTGGCGTACGTGAAAATCGAGAACGCATAAAATCCCAGCCAATTCTCTGAACGCTTTCACTCTCGTTGCATAGCTGCCGCCATTGGATTCTGTCGTGCGCGCTCACAAGCGCCGTCTCATTCGAAGCGTCTCCTGCATTCTCTCAGTCACAAATCCCACATGATACACCATTCAATCTGTACATTCTTTTCCATCGATCCTGTACCCTCATTATGATCCTATTCTGGTCAGTGTGGTTAGATCTCCAGCGTGAGTAAAGCTGTTATCCCATGTGTGCTCGATGCGTGATCAAGTTGGACTCGCTTCCAAGGTCGCCTTGATCACCTTCCGGGGACCAGTAGCACTTGATGGGCTTCGCTACATAATTTTCTTTTTCATCGCACTCTGACACGTGGCGACGTGTATGGATTACATAAGCAGGGAATTATTTCCGGGTGTGTGGCCGAAAGCGCAACCACCTTACATCCAAATGATCCCCATGATGGCCGGTCTTGATGACGGATGCGAAAGACGACGACAATTGAAGACGGTCGACACGCACGGTTTGACGCTACTCAGGCACGTGGCTCGGCGCTTAATATATCAGGTGTAATCTAATTGACGAGGACGCGTTACTAAGTTAGAACTTATTCCTACTAGCCACACCCCGGCCGGTGACCTGGTGGCCTCTCTGAGTCATTCATGGCTCGTGCGCTCGACTCGGCCGAGGTAGGTTATGCCTAGTGAATGCCAGTTATAAAAGGGGAATTCTCCTTCGTTCCCTCCTGTCTGATCCGCCGCATCTCACTAGTCTTTTTAGTCACACACTACCCTCCTGCCCTGTTTGATGTAGAGCGTTCCGTCGCGTTATGTTGTTTTGCCTTTTCGTACGTAGCAATTGTTTCACGCTATTTTTCGTGATGTAAATCTTTTTATCCGAGCTCTGAACCCCAAAAAGTTCGAATTTGCTGGCTACACTTATTCCGAGTGTCCGACGTCGATTAGCTGTCCGAAAATCAGGTGGGAAATCAATTAATTACTGGCAGTTTTAGCTGTTTTACTACCCCCTGAGGCTGCGCACCGCCTGCCCAGTGGCTCACCTCCTTGCACGTATTTCCCTGCTCCAGTTTCCACCAATGACCGACCCCTCGGCGAGTCGGACTGCTTTCCACATTTTCCTCAATATACTTGATATCCACAGTCCTATGACGATTATACCCATGCACTTGGTGATTACCCTGCCGATCAGCTTTCTGCAGCTGAAGCGAGTTGTGGCCCTTTGGGACTGCGCTCGTTTTCTTTTTTAGTAGGCCCCTTAATTTCCTTTTTTGCAAGCCGCATCCGTCCAATCACAGCTCTCGGATGGGCCTGTGGTAGGGTGCTCAGGTGATAATGTTACACACCTGTCAGATGCCACCTTTGCAGGGTCTGATATGTTGCAATTCATGTCTTTTGAAATTGGTCTACATTCTCGCTTAACAACCGAAATGTAAGACTAAACTTGACACAAATTACCAATGTAGTCTCGAGCAGCAAAATTGTTTTCTTTGCCTTTATTGACGAACTAAGAATTCGAGTTTCGTCCTTCGAGGCATATGATCTATTTCAAATTGCCTTCCATACAACACCGCCTCATTGGTCGTTTACTTTGTTCGTGGGGTTATGACAGGGCCGGCAGATCATATCGATCAGCCCTTGACGAGCAATTGGTTTCAAGAGTGGGACGTCAGATACTACAACCCTGAGAACTCGAATAACGCGTGAACCGTCGTTGACACTAGAATTCGTCACTCATTTTGGACCCACAGTTCTGTCCAAGGTGACCCTGTCAGTGAGGGTCGATTTCAAAGTTTGGCAGAATGTCAGAACTGTCGCAGTGAAACCTAAGTTGACTGATGCTCATGATTCGAGTTCGCTAACGCAGAGAACTGGCACATGTTCCAAAGTTTTGCAATCAAGACAGCCACATGTCAGATCGAGAGACATGTCGATCCCATCGCGTGTACCACAACCCTCTCATACTATGTACCCCGGAATATTTCTCAAATAGCCTCTCCATCCGACGCTATGACCTCGCCCCCATCTCGTGTTCTCTTCCAAGCCTCCCCAGCCGTTCTACAGTTTCTCTCCACCAATGGTAGCCTTAGACAATACGTATGTCCCTTCCCCCTTCTACCCCGTCCAGTCATTTGATCAGCTATCCCAGTCTCGGCGCTGTCTTCATCGGGGTCG